>VDFB02058242.1:271659222-271687466 GCA_007258455.2 Sequoia sempervirens | reverse complement strand
GGCTTATGCACATCAAGAAATCACAGTGCTTAGACATCTTATGTTGAGATCCAAGAATGATTTTATTGATATCACTCAAACAAATACCCTAAACCGCCACTACTTGTTATCTTGTTATATATTTGAGAGTCAACTTACACAAGCTTATCACTATCAAATATAGTGCAAGAATATCACTGATTCAATTATATTGCACCAAGAACAAGTATGAATGCCAAAACTGTGTAATCATGACTAACACTGATCAACCACCATGATCAAGAATACTAGGCACTCTTTATACCAAAAAAGTGACCACTAATCAAGTACCTACTGTCAAAAACCATATCATTGTTCTTGAAGTACTTAATTACTGTTACACTTATCTTTTAGGCAACAGTTGATTCCTTTTGTGCAATATGCACTGGTTTAGTAATTTCACTTCCTAGGTCTTGTTTTCTCCTCCAAACATGTATGGGTCCTTTCTTTTTCTTGGTCAATACATCTACATTGTTATTTTTAAATGATGCCTTCCACTTACTTCTACAGTGTTGTGCCTTATTCCCAAGTTTATGACACTTAAACATGTGATATTGTAATCAATTTGAGGGGTAAAGGAATCATACTTTCTTGAAATTCCAAAACTTCTATGATCATATCTTCCATACCTCCTACAATTTCTTGCTATATGACCATAAGCATGACAAAAATAGCAATAGCCATGAAATTGAGAGTAGTTATACCTGATAAATGGAGATCTTGATGGTATTTTTTTCCTTTCATCAACCCATTTATCTTCTATCTAAGCAGAACCAATATGGTGACCAATATCAACCTTCATTCTTGGTGTTTACTTGACTGTAAACCTTTTTCCATTTGCAGTAGCAAACACTTTCTCATGTTTAGATTCTTCTATAGAGCTTTTTCCAACCTCATATCCCACTCCTGTAGGATCCTTAGAATTCTTTTTTCTACCAATCATCTCATTCAATAGATTAGTAGTATGATCAAATTTTTGAATTTTACCTAATTGAACCTTGACACTTAAAATCTCTTTCCATAATACAACTACTTCTCCTTCAAGTTTTAGACATTCAATATTTTAAACCTCCAAATCATACCTTACAACATCTTCTATCCTCTTACATTCTTCAATTTCAATTTTCTAACTTATAATCATATCACCTTTAAGAGTTAGTTCTTTTAACAAGGAATCATTATCTGAACATTTCTTTAATGAAGCAACCTCATTGTCTAGTTTATTGCACAATTCATCCTTTTCTTTTAACTTTACTTCCAATCCCTCTTCAATCCTTTTTCTATCAACCATTTGAGCTTTCATAAATTCAATAATCTTTTCAGATTTACCATAGTTTTGGTTTAATACCTTATTAGTATCAATACTCTTTTGAAGTTGTATCTTAAGTTCCTAATTTTCTCGTTTAAGCCTTTTAAGTTCATCTAAGGTAGCAAGAATTTCTCCTTCCAAATCAACCTCAAACTCATCACCTTCATATTCCTTTTCACTTACTAAGTGATCTCTTTCTTCACCAACTACAAGATCACATTTAGTATTAACTAGCAGGGGTATTGCTTGCGACAAAACTTCACTAAACTTGACACTAGTGTTTTTCTTCTAAATTTTGTTTCTTTTGCACTTACCCATAGTAATCCTCTTATCAAGAACTTGGTTGGACTTATACAAGGATCTAGCTCTATACATCAATAGCAATTAAGATCAAATATGTTTCCATTCTGATTTTCCAGAACACATAATTTGTACCATCAAATAGTGGAGCTCTAGTCACAGAGGTACCTTCTTGAGCTTGTGACATGTTTGACAGACTTCCAAAAACTAGAATCAATCCTAGGTGGATTAGACCTATATGAGGACCCTATGATCTGATACCATTTGTTGGAAGACAATCACTGAGAGAGGGGGTGAATCAGTGATTCAAGAAAGTCACAAACTTTTAAAATTTTAAACCAGAATATCAAATGACTATTAAAGAATAGAATTCACTTCAACTCAAACAATATTATATGCATTACAAGTCAGATAAACATTTTATTAACTGAGACTGACATGATAAACTTTACACAAATATCAGAGTTTATATCTAAACCTTATATGCAAGATGATTTTATTTAAAGAATGGCAAAAATGAATGACTGGCATCAACAACTTAATATGCAATTGATGAAAAAATTGTAATCAAGAAAATAAACCATTCACACATAGAAACATCACATAACACCAAAATTTGTCCTGAGTGGAAAAACCCTCTTGGGGAATAAAAACCACTCGATAAATCTTTCCTTTATTCACTTAGAGAACCAACTCTTTTACATTTAGGAGCACCAACTCCACAAAATACAGGAGCACCAGCTCCACAAGTTACAGGAGCACCAACCCCACAAAATAAAAGAGCACCAACCCCACAAAATACAGAAGCACCAACTCCATTACAATGCATAATAATCATAGTATTCTATCAGAACCCTAGAAGTGCAATTTTGTAGTCCTAGAATTTCAATAGAAGACTATAAAAAATTTCAATAAGCACATTGAAGAATGTTGTATGAGAATGACAACATCTTCCTTCAATAATCTGAGTATCAATATAAATATTTTCAATGCAATACAACTTTTGGACTGAATATCTGAAACATCATATTCCTCTTTCAAGCCACATGAAAAATGCCTCGAGATAATCTTTTTAAAGACCCTGCAAATAATAATAATTTTTGTATGCAATTTATGTAACTGCCAAAGCAACTCGGGTTAGGGTTTGAATGAAAACCCTAAATAATCTCTCTTAACAAAACTTTATTAAACCCTTAACAACAATTATATTTATTTTTTCCTTTCAAGATGAGATTCCAGAAACCCTAAAAGGTTTTTAAACCAAAAACAATAATACTTCACTCTTAAGATGCTCGAAAATAATTCAACATTTTTTTTAATCAAAATCACAAAATCACACAGAGTTTAAAATACCTGATCATGGTGGAAAAATTGAATGAAAAAACATGATGACATGTCAAGAAGTTCATAATGACCCAGCTGGAAAGATGCCATTGAATTTCCTCTGACTAACTTCCATATTCGAGCAGACAAAGATCGATGGAGACAACCACAACTGCCCAGCTGAAGGAGCCATTGTCACTCCCTTAACAACTACCAAGCTCTTGATGGCTTGTAATCTTCTATCCATGCTTGTAATGAACTCATTTAACTCCTCAAGTGTTGGCCAAGAAGAACAGATTTACAACTATGAACACAATATTCTCATGGCGGCTAGGGTTCCAAACCCTTCAACAATAATATTTCCCTAAGTTTCTTTCTTTCAAGTCTATCAAGGAATTTATCAAGCATAATGATGTTTTGAAGTCTGAAGCAAATCAAACACAATGATTAATAAACGATTATTATTTTTCAAATCTGATGATAAGTCTTCAATGCCGACAAAATCATTCCACATCATAACCAACTATTCACTGCTAATGCCAAGTCACAATAAGTGAAGTGAAGTCACATGAGTGTTGAGTCCCAAAGAGATCAATACAAATATTAGACTCATTAAACAATAATATCTTATCCTTAATATTATCAATATTGTCAGGACTTTTAAAAATCCTATTCCATTGAAATCAACCAATGCCTTTTTCGCATGCTTAAAATATTCAATACTCTTTAGGAGTATAAATTAAACAAAAGCTTTTTATAAGAAATTTTGATGGTGTAAACACCTTTTCAAATGATCATGCCAATGGAATTCAATAATAAACCACGGCCTCTTATAGCCATATCAAATGCCAATGCAATGTGATCAAATATCAAACAATAATAATGTTGCTCAAAACCATATCTCTTTACAAAGTGATTAACCACAATAAAAGAGTGTCATAACTTGTATGTTTTGAGTAAACATAAGATGTGCCACTCAAATATCATGTGAAGACAACTTGTAAAAGATCAAGTTAAATATACCACAATCTGAAAGTGATCAACCTGGATATACCTGAATAACCATGCCATATACCTGAAACAAAATATATACCCTGAAGCAAATGCATGCCCTATTTTGAATGTTGTTCCCTGTTGAATATACCTATGGTAATCACTGACAAGTAGGCTTTGAGAAATCAAACTGAAACACAAGTAATGAACATTGTTAGCCTCAACAAGTATATATCAAAAACCTGAATCAATATGATCCCAATGAACTTCATAGACAATATATCATGTAACTGCATAACATCCATGTGTGAAATCAACATGAATACTAAAGCACTGCATAATCAATTTTGACATCAAGGAAAAACTACAAAACAATTGAAAGGAAACAATAGCGAATCAGGAAACTGAAACTGAAAGGTAACAGCACCAAATAAAAGCTAAAAAATAATATTTTAATGTCCTAAAAATGTAGAGCGGCAGCTAACAAGGACTCATTCACCAGTAAGGACAAATGGGTCCTAGTTAAATGTTTATGAGATTTTTCTGTGGATTTCAAAGTGAATTTTGATGCTTTTTCAAATGTTAGAATGTACAGGCTTAGCCTGATCAAGGACTGATTCACCATTAAAGGTGAATGGATCCAAAATTAGGATTTTAAAGAGGTGAAAACTATAATTTTTAAGTTATTTTGTGTGCTTTTTGTGCCTAATTTCAAATTGTAACTCTTATGAGAGAAATTTCCATAACTTGATGACCTAATACAAGTGAAATGAAGGCTAAATGATGACCTATATAACACCTTTTTAAATGCAATTTTTTTTTAATTTTCAAATGCAAATTTATATGATCTAAATGACATGCAAATTGACTAATTTGTTTTTGTATTTTTTGGATTTAGAGAGATACAAAACAATGCAAATCTAAACCGTAAATGAGGTGCAACTTTTGAATTCAAAGTAAGAAACCCTAAATGAGATCTAATTCAATGCAAATGGATGCAAATGAATGCAAGATCTAACTTAAGATGCAATGAGAGACTCTAAAAATTAGAAAATTGCAATGTTGAATGAGTCGGGTTCACCATTAATGATTAGGTGAAAAATATGATAGACCCAAATGCATGAGCAATAGGATATACCACTAAAAAAATTCACACTAAATCACTACAAAAAGATGTAATTATGAGATCCATAAGATGCAAATAACAATTAGAAATGCTACGTAACTGTTATAGCAACTATGGGGGAATTTTTTGGAGCATAAAATGTTGTGTACCTAGCCAGAAAGTTGTTGTTTTTGAGCTACACAGGACTCATTATCCTTTAGTGGTGAATGGATCCTTTAAGGGTTTCGGAAAACTAATTTCAGGGTCTTGTTCCTTGATCTATACACTCTCAAAATTCCCTGTTATAAAGTTTTAGAAGTCTGTATGCAATTTTATAGCTTCAATTCTTTGATTTTGCACTTTGAATGACAACTTTTACAACTTTGCAACTTTGACAATTTTGCTCCAAATCTTGCTCAACTTGATCTTCAACCTATAAATATGTAATCACACACTCAAGGGTAGAAAAACTTGTTGTTTGTTAGTGAATGGGGGTTTTCCTTAGTCAAACCCCTTGTAGGTAATTAAACCAAATGATGAAATGAATGAAATGAAGCATGAAACATGAAATATGTAAATGATGTCACCTTGGATGATGCCTTGTGAAACAAATCTTCAAACTAACATGTAGTGGCCATGAAGAATGTAGATCTTGGATGTGAAATGATGCTTTTAAATGGATACTCAATGCAACATTAGCTATCTTAGCTCAATTGCATGCATGAATGCATTAAACCCTTGACATGATAATATGATCTTGAATTGTTGCAATAAACTCTTGAAATCTTCCCTGAAATTCCTTTGAAAATGCTCTTGTAGTCATCTATAATGCTCTCTTGAAATCGCTAGAGTGCTTCATAAACTTGCTAGGTGAAACAATGTGAATTAACCCCTTATTTATACTAAATTAGGAGATTAGCCCAAAATTCAAATAATTAAGGCCGACACTAGATTTGGAAAGAAACATTATTAAATTCCTGCCAAGATAAAATTCAAAAAGGGGGTCTTATTAAGGGAGGACCCATTCGCCACCTTGGGCGAATGGGTCATAGCTTAGTTTGCCAAGACCTAACCCCAAGGATTGAAAGAAGGCTAAAAACCCATTCCAAATCAACTGAAAAAGGGGGGTCTTGTTAAGGGAAGACCCATTCGCCATCTAGGGAAAATGCATCCTGGCATACTTTACCAGGACCAAACTTTTCCCAATGAAATATTTTGTTAATTAAATTATAAGTGTCGGAATAGATCTTTGGGAGGTGTCAAAATTAAGACTTAACTTTGAATTAAAGGGGGTTAATTACTCCAATTACCCTCAATTAATTAATGATCACCTAGATAGATGTGAAAGTGTTTTATAACACTTTACAACGCTTAAACAAGGTACAAATTTAAATACATTTTATTGAAAAGGGGCCCATAAGGCTTAATTAAGCAAATACATCCTAGAAAAGTGTGAAAGTGTGTTACAACATTTTATAACACCATTGCAAAGGATAAATTAAGGAATTTTTTAGTCAAATAAAGGTCCTAGAATAGTATGAATGTGTACAACACATTACAACACCACTCCAACATACCATTAGATCAGTTTTAAGGTTAATTATCCAAAACAAGTAAGGGAAAAGGCTACTTTTTCTATTACTATAGTTATGTTTCATGTATATAGTTTTAGGATGTTTGAGAGTGGTTATGGATCTCTTTGATGTATAATGCAAATTCTATTTTTTGAAAGATCTTATCATTTTTAGACTTAGTCAAATTTCAGTAATCAAGAGGTCAAGTTTCAGTAATCAGCAAGTTGTATCATCTTCCTCTCTCTATTCACTCATTATTTATCTCTTATATTCTCAAGACCTCTTTCTCTTTCTCACTATCACCATCCATTTATCTCTCTCTCTCTCTTGAGCTTAAGCTATCTCTCTCTCTCTCTTCTTTTATCTATCTCACATTACTCTTCCTCCCTACTTATCCCTCCTCCCCCTCTCCCTCCCTACATCTCCCTCCCTCGTCTCCCCTCTCTCTCCTTACCTATATACTTCTCTCCCTATCTCTTCTCGATCTCTACCTCTCCATTCCTCCTTTCTTCTCTCTCTAAATCTCCCCACCTTCCTCCCCTTTTTGTATCACTTATTGGTGCACATCAGAGAGAGTGAGAGAGACAAAGATAGAGGAGGGAGGGTTGGAGAGAAAGAGGGAAGGGGGGGAGAGGTAAAGAGGTATAGGTGGGATAGATAAAATTAGAGAGAGAGAGGTGAGATAGAGAGAAGTAGAGAGGGAAGGAGAGAATGAGAGAGAGATGGGTGAGATAGAGAGAAGAGAGATATAGAGGGAAAGTGGTAGGGAGTGATAGAGGGAGGAGCGTCGAAATCAGGTGCGGGATCAGATCAGGCGAACAACTGCCGTTGCAGATCGTCGTCGATCGATCAAACATCATCGGATCAATCAGATCTTGAATCTTTAAATCTTTGCGCGATCCGGATCGAACCGATCAATCAATTTTGGATCTTTGTTGAGGGAGGTGAGAGAGTGATAGAGATAGAAGGGAGGGTGGGAGAGAGAGAGGGGGGAGGGAGGAAGATTAATTTTGATATTTAAATTTGTGATTGATAATAGCTCGTAAGAAGCTTGAGAAATAGGAGTATAACAAAATATCTTCTATATTGGAAGAATATTCCTATAGAAGATGCTACATGGGAAGGGCTTGAGATTTTGGGGAATTCATATTTGTATTGCTTGAGGACAAGAAATATTAGGGAGGGAAAATTTGTAATGTCCCCATTAAATTCAAGTAAGTGGAGTATATGGCTCATTCACTTTATTTCTAATGGGTTAAGGTATAGAAAAAGGAAAATAGTTTATTTAATAATTAATTTTGGACCAAAAGATTTCATAAGAAATTAAATATTAAATATTAAAATTTATTATTTTATCCTCCAAATAAGGTGTGGGATTATTTTTAGAGGAATTTTATAACTCCCAGAAACCTAATTTATTCTTGATGGTTATCACAAAATACATGCATGCTTGGTGGAGTAATATTATAAGCTATTTTTAGTTGGAACTTGTGGAGGGAGTTGAGGATAATTATTATTTGAATTTTAAATTATTCAAAAAGGGGCATTGGAGATGCATCCATCTATATATTGCAAGTTATTTCTCTTTGGAGTCATTTCATTTTTACCATACAAAAAATATACCAAAATTTATTTGAACACTTGTGTTCATACAAAAATATTTTGTTGAAAAAAGACTCATTGGAGATTGGAATCAGAGGATAAAATTTCCCTTTTGGTTCAAAAATAAATTTCACTCAACGATTGTATTGGAGCTTCAAATATTTGAAATATGGTTTAGTAACTATTCAATGTTTTCTTGTGTTTTTTGTAGGTTGTAAGTGAAGAGGCGTGAAGATTCAGTTGCAACTTTAGATTGCATATCTGTTTGAATGTGTGTGTTGTTATAGTGCATCATTTTTTTCTATTATTATTTTATGTTATATCATTTTATATTAGATATAGTTTTTGTGGTTATTATCTCCCAATTTGAATTCTTTGTGTTGTCAGTGTGTGATTTTTGTAGTGTTCTTGTGAGGGATTTTAGAGAGAGACACGATTTTCTATTGTTGTCGTAACTAATATTATCTTAGCCATCATAATAGCTCACATTAGTTTCTTGATGGTATTTTATCAATACAAAGGGTTCCCTAGATTTTTTAATGCAAAAATTTTCATTTTTATGTATTTTGGTGAAATCAAGTGTAATAATTTGAGTAGTTTTCAATATAACTTTTTTGTATTTGTTCTAGATGATATTATTTTTTTGAGGTTCTAAAAAAAATATCTTTTGATTGTACTTTCACTTGAAAATCAAATAATATAATCTAGGCTTCATATTTTATCATTTTGATGCTTTAAAGTGAATTTGGGTGTTGTAAAACTGATAGATTTGCATGCAAGATTTTGTTCATTGTAAAATCTGATATTTTCTAGTATATAGTAGGCTACAAGCCATACAAATTCTATTTTTTGTATATTTACAAATATATTTATTTTGGTGAATTTTCCTTTGATTTGGTTATCAAACTATCAATAGGTGTAGATGTGTAGTGAAAATTGGGTATTTTTATGAGTTAATGAAAAACACATCTTCATGTTTGAATGTTTTTGCAAATATTTTGTGTGGGTTATTACACATTGTTATTTCAATTCTTTCATCACTAAAAATTCTTCCATCCTTAAGAGATATTTTGATTTATTAAATATCTATGCAATTTTTTAAGTGGGGCATTTTTTTAGATAAAAATTTATACCTTGAATATAAATTGTACATTACTTTTGGAATTAAATATTTCAAACCCATTCCTTCCCATTAATCCATTATCCAATGTAGTGTCGTAAAATTGCAGCCTGTGGCAATTTCACACTTACATATTTAGGTTCGTCACATTTATGACCAAAAACCCATAAGTCAAAATTTCATGATTCTAAATCCATGGACAACAACGATGAAGCACTAGTAGCTTGAATGCCTTGTGCAAAGTTTTGAGTAGGAAATTAGCGCAACATACAGATGCCTATGTGATGTGCTAGCATCCTTGAACTTTCTGATATTCAAACGTGAATATTCCACACCCTTTGCCTATGACACATGTCATAATGGTAACAAAGCATGAGTAGCTACTCCTCCCTCCCTCAAACGTGAATATTTTGCATCCTTTTCCCATCTCATTCTTCTCACTTCTTCTTAATCTCTCATTCCTCATAGTGAAGCTCTGCCAGATTTATTCCTCAAGCAACAGTCAAGGGTTCTCTTGCATGCATTACTATCACATCTATCTATCCAAGAGGGGAGCCATGGGATATTGGTAATTCTCTCTTGTTATCTTGTTTATTTGATCTCGTCTATTTTATTTATGATAGGGGTTCTCCTCCTTGTGGTATTTTTTCTATCACATGTTTTTTACATTCATGATAAGGGTTCTCCTCCTTTCCAGGGGTTTTTTTTATGACACATCTTTTATTGTATGTATTTTATCTATCTCGATCCTATCTAGTTATCCATTGTGGTGGAAACACAAAAATGAGGGTTTGACTGAGGCAAGCTCCAAAACAACCCCCAACATTTTTCTCATTCTGTTTGTGTGTAGATGTACAAGTTTGGCAAGCTAGACTTCTCAGATTTTAGGCTCTTATCTTCAGTTTCATCAAAGACAACAACATCCAGGGCACAAACGTCCCTATGGTATGTTATCATTTGTGACTGAGGGTTAATACCCTTAGAGGTAAAATCTATATTTTCTATACTTTCCATTCTTGTAGGTCAAATATTTTAATTCTATCATTTGTTTCTATAATTAAGTAATTCCATCATTATTTTCATTATTAATTTAGTGTTTATTCGATCAAATTTTAAAAATATTCTTCAGTCTTCATCTCGTCACCTAAGCTTTGATACATGAGGTAATCAAGGGATATTTTCTCCTTAGGACCCCATCATCTTGAGGGTAGTGAATCCCCTCCATTACATTTTGGTGAACCCGACAAGAATGAAATATTGTCAGATCTTTTTCTTCAAAATTTGAATGCTTTTGATAGTACTTTTTCTGAACAAGATTTTGATATGTTGGATGATGCCCTAGATGATTTCTCAGAGGAATCTCCTCCTACTCAAAAACCTAATAAACAAACTTCTTTATCAAAACCTTCTTCTTCACAAGTCGAAGAGTCCATAAATGTAGTTGTTGTCTCTACCGCCCCTCAAAGGCCTAAGAGACCAATCGTTTATGTGACTCTGACTAGCCCATCTCCTAAAATAATTAATTCTATGTGTGGGGTCCCTATCGAAATTGACACGATGAACCTCTACACAAGATTCATACAATCTAAGGCTCTGTCTTATAGAGCAGTATCCCACACATATGATACTGGAAGGAACCAAAAAAATATTAATCAACCTACTTCTTTACCACCTTCGCACCAAGCCTTCCTAAACTTGTATCTAATCCATCGAGTGAGTATGATTTTTTCAAGTAACTTCACATTACTCGCATCAAAATCTCACGATGGGTTTCAGATTGCTTGGGTTTACCAAGGTATGCTTAAAGAAGCCTTGCAAAAGATCCTCTAGCCTTCTTCTACTAAGATGATGAATGTTAATGCATTGATAGATCATATTCGTGCATATTTTATGAATATTATGTTTCATCCACATGACCTTCCACCTCTGAAAGTACAAAAGCAAGCAAATCATTTGATGATAATAGCCTACATTAACAATATCAATATTATACATGCTCTCATTGATACCGGTTTGGAAATCAACATATGTAGCAATGACTTACCTAAAATTAAAGTTGATTCAACCTCCCTTGCTACTTCTTCTTTGTATATTTTTGGATTCAATAATGCCACTCAACAAGCTTTAGGCGCAGTAATCTTTCCTCTAAGGTTGGGACATGTTATCATACCCACCTTGGTATATGTTATGCTAGGAACTTAGCCATATAATATTCTCTTAGGAAGGCCATGGGTTCATGCTTTGAGAGTAGTTACCTCTACCTTATATTGTTCCATGAAGTTTTTTGCTAACAATGAGGTGATCACAATCAAGGTTAACCCTGATGTTACACACTTATATGAAATGGAAACTATTGATCAAACTTCAGTTGCACCTACTCTCAAAAATATTATCCCTTCATTATCTTCTAATGCATTGGCATCTACTCCAATGGTTCCTATGACAAAGGGTACTCTTGAGATGGATGTCCCTAAGGAAGATCCTCCCAAAGCAGAAAGTCCTAAGTCTACCCCTTCTATTTCTTCTCCTAAATTGAATGCATGTCTAGGTGATGATTGGGGATCCTTGAACTTTACTGAATCCTATATTGGGGAGTATAGAGTAGATCCCATCCACCTAGACATTCCAAAAAATTTATTCGCTTCTGCTAAGAAGGATTGTTATGTGTCTATACAGAGAGGTGATACTTACAGTATGGAGTATGCTCTTTACACCAATCCTCCTCCCTCATAAGAATTACAATCACGTTATGGATTAGGATTCAACATATTTTCTAAATTTGGTTATGGAGGTAAAGGTTGTGGTCATAATGAGCATGTAATTAAAGTCCCCTTAGAGACTTATACGCATGACTTTAAGATTGTACTTGGATACCATCCCACAAAATCTAAGGTGAAACCATGGTTGAATGTGAACATGGTATCCATCAAATCTCATTCTCTTAAATTGGTTCATCCTAAATAAATTGATAACAAGGTAGACTCTAAAGAAGTTCCTCTAGATGTTTTCTCTTTAGTAAAGCTCTAGAAGACTTATTTTGTGTCTAGTCTAACTCACTTTCTTATCACCATAAATGATGGTTCCCATATTACTTGAATAGACAGGTGTATTTTGGAGATTCTTTTATGAGTTCTTATGAGAAGGTTCCTTATCTAATATGGATGATAGTGTTTTTATGCCTCATCTTGAAGAGTGTAGTACTCTCCTCAAAGGGGATACTTCTGATGTTGTCCTAGATCCTAAATCTTCTAATAAAGTGATTAATATTGGAAAATGTCTATTGTGAAGAATCTAAACAACATACTGATTTATTTCATTATCATCCTAATATATTCACTTGGTCATATGAGGACACGCCTAGTATTGATGAATCCATGGTGGTTCATAATATTGTTTTATGTCCTAATGTCAAGCCCTTTAAATAAAAGATTCATAAAATGAATCCCAAGGTTGCTATATTAGTTAAGCCTGAGATAGAAAAGCTTCTTAAAGTTGGTTTTATTTGTCCTATTGGCTACTCACTTTGGATATCGAATATTGAATTTTCATTAGTAAATCTAATGGTTGTATTCATATTTGTATTGATTTCCATGATCTTAATAAGGCTTCTCTTAAGGATGTTTTTTTGTTACCCAATATCAATATGATTGTGGACTTGACTGTAGGCCATACCTTATTATCCTTCATGGATGGCTTCTTGAGCTATAATCAGATCTATATTAACCCAAAATATCAATATAAGATAACCTTCTCTACCCTTTAGGGTACCTTTTGTTATGTAGTCATCTCATTTGGATTAAAGAATGTTAGAGCAACATACCAAAGGGTGATGACTTATCTTTCATGAATTCATTCACAAGATCCTAGAAGATTACATTGATGAACTCTTGGGTAAGTCTACAACTCACCAAGATCGCATTGAGAATCTTTGTCTTATCTTCAAAAAAAATTGAATCTATAAGATGAGACTAAATCCCCTTAAGTGTGTCTTTGGAGTAGATGTTGACAAGCTTATAGGATTTATTGTATCTTATCATCATGGAATTTAAATTCTACAGGAATAAGATTGATGCAATTTTTAACATGCATTCACCTAAGAACATCTCTCAACTACATAGTTTGCAAGGGAAGATTCAAGAAATTCATATATTTGTATCTCAATTGGTCGATCATACCCTTCCATTCACAATTTTTTTGAAGAAATATGTTTTTTTTTGGTGGGATGATGAATGTCACAAAGCTTTTGAGTCTATCAAGAGTATTTGGCCAATCCTCCTATCTTGATGTTGGCCATGCAACATGGACCCTTTTTACTTTTATCTCCACATTACCTCATGCTTTAGCAACTTTGTTAGCTCAACATGACGATGATGGTAAAGAAAGAGTGGTCTACTACATTAGTTGTATTCTGGTTGATTAAGAAACTTGATACTCTATTATGGAGAAACAATGTCTTGCTCTCATTTTAACAATGTATAAATTATGACATTATCTTCTCCACATGGAAACTCATTTAATTGTAAAATGTGATCTTCTTAAACATTTATGCACTAGAATCAACCTTTTTGGAAGGTTAGCAAAATGGGTGATGTTGCTCTCTAAGTTCAACATTCAGTTTGTAACTTAGAAAGAAATTAAGGGACAAGTTGTTGATCAATTGGTATAAGCTCCCTCATCTCATTCCTTCCCTAATTTGGAGTTATTTTTTAATGAAAATCTATTCACATTGGATCATGAATCCATGTGGGAAATGTACTTTGATGGATCAAGATTTCAAACCGGCTCCGAGGTAGGTGTAGTTTTAATATCACCCAAAGGGAAGCCAATTCCTCTATCTTTTCAATTAGAATTTCATTGTGCTAATAACATCACTAAGTATGAAGCCCTCATTTTTGGATTGCATGCCACAATATCATTAAACATTAAAGATATCCACATTCATGGTGATTCTAAACTTATTGTGCATCAAATTATGAGAGTGTATCAAGCTAAGTAGAGAAAGATATCTCAGTATCGAGAATTTTCTTTATCATTGATCGATTCTCTTCCTTTACCATAAACAGTGTTCCTAGGAGAGAGAATCATCATGTGGATGCAATGGAAGTGCAACTTCCCTTGTACTCTTAGACGATGGTGTAGATGAGTAGCACTTTGTGGTTTAGATTCTTTGCTTTCCTATTGTCTCGAATCAACCTGAACCTAACAATATTGTGTGTTCTCACATAGACTCAAGGGAATAGTATTCTCACATCTATAATTATTTGAAGACTGGAAACTTTTTCAATGATGCAACTAACAATACTCGTGTTTTGATATGAAATTTTTTAGCTCAATACATTATTTTATCTAATTTTATTTATCAAAAACCTTCCAATGGTCTCCTTCTTCGATGTCTCACTAAGGTTGAAATACCTCTTGTCCTTCAAGAATCTCATTCAGGTTCTAGGGGTGGAAATTTCAATGATAAATCCTTAGTGCATAAACTGATTCATATAGGATACTATTGGAAAATAATCGAGTGCAAGACTCCTTTTCCTTTGTCAAGAAATGTCCTCAATGACAACAACAGAGTAATCTTATCTGAGCTCCCGCACTAGAGCTTCATAATCAAACCTCTCCTTAACCATTCACAAAATGGGGGTTGGATATTATCGAGAAAATATCACCTCCTTCTTCCAAAGGACATACCTTCATCATCATAGCTACCGATTACTTTACGAAATGGGTTGAAGTTGTTCCACTTCAATCCACTAATGTTGAACCAAATTGTATATTTCTTCTAAATAACATTATTGTCCACTTTAGATTGCCTTCTATCCTTGTTTCTAACAATGGTACTTCATTTAAAAATATAGGTAAAGAAATTCCTAGAGAAGTTTCACATTCAACATCAATTTTCTACACCTTACTATCCTCAATCTAATCGCCAAGCATAAGTGTCTAATAAAACTCTTGAGCTAGTTCTTTGAAAAATGGTGAATAATCATGATAAAGATTGGTATACTCAATTGGTGTATGCCTTATGGGCCTATCGTACGAGTTTTTGTATAGCTACTAATACAACTCTGTACAACTTTGTGTATGGTGTTGAGGCTATTATCCCTTTACAGTTATAAATTTTGTCTCTTCAGGTTTCCCTTAAAAAATTAATTGATGATGACACTTACCATTTTGAGCATCTAAATCAACTTGAGTTGCTTGATGAGCATTGATTACAGGCCCTCAACCATATTCAAGCCTATCAAAAATCTATTTCCAAACATTACAATCAAAGTGGTATTTCTTGTACCTTTAAGGTAGGTGATCTCATTCTCTATGAGAACCAAAAAAATATAAAGGTATCACTTGATAAAAAAGGGAAGTTCAACCCTAATTGGTTGGGTCCTTACATAATCACCTTCGTGTATGGTTCTAGTGCATATGGATTTTCATCTATGGATGGTACTCCTCTAAAAAAATTAATCAATGTAATGCATCTCCATCAATACTATGCATAAAATTTATGTGGCATGGGAATGACACTCATCCCCTTATCCAGGATCGCAATTCATTATGTTATGACATTTCTTCATTAACACATTATCTTTCTAATTTGTGTTATGATGTGAATATGTGTATGTAGTCAATTTATTTAATTAGAAATTGAACGCTAATAAATAGGGTTCCACCTTTTGGGAGATGGAACACAAGGGGGAAGGGATCCCTCCCATCCTATTTCGCTATAGTTTATTCAAGGAAACCCTAGAGATCTTAATACAATGGTGCAATTGAGAGAAGATATCTACTATAAGGTCTCCTATGGTGTGATTAAATATAAAAGGGGGTTCACCACTAATCAAGAGATTAGAAAGAGGGAAATGCAAATGATATGCAAATCTAGCTATGAAACTTAGAGAATTGAGAGCCTAAAATCAGACTGATAGAAGAGAATGCAATAGAAATGTACCTAGAAGAAAGATGTGATCAAAACAAGCTCTAAAACCTTGAAATTTTAACTTTTAATGCTCACTAGGACTCATACGCCAAACTAGGTGATTTAGTCCCAGACTAGGGTTTTTGGGCAGTTACTAGAATCTCTCAGTGATTGATCTGGATCTTCTGGGAAATGGAAAAAGTATTGTATTGGGACTCATATGCCCAAGGAGGAAATTTAGTCCCAATATAAGGGTTTTTTTGAAACTCTAGTATCTTCTAGTGATCGCCTATAGCTTCTCTCCTATCAAATCTTCAAGCTCTAAACCACCTAGATCTACAATCGCACATCAAAGAGAGGGAAAAATGTTGTTTTGTTAGTGGATAGGGGTTTTCCTTGGTCAAACCTCATTTTGGTAATCAAACCTTGATGAGAAATGAAACATGAATGAAATGAAACATGAAACATTAGATGAAACAATGGAACCTTGTTTGAAACCTTGTAGATCTGTAAACAAGCATGAAGTGGCCTCAATGGATGTAGATCTTGATCATGATTCTTGATGAAAGATAATGCCTTTGGATACTTGAATTGATCTTGAATAATACATCACAACATTAGCTCAAAACCACATGCATGATGCACTAAATCTTTGACATGATGATGGATCTTGATTTCTGCAACAAATGATGAATAAATTTACCCTTGAATGCCTTAGAAATACTCTTGAATACTCTATAATGCTCTTGTGAAGTCCTAGGATTCTTGACTCTTCATTTCTAGGTGAAATAATGATTTGAAACCTTGTTTATATAGGCACTCCATCTAGTTTACCGTTTATTAGATCCCAAATGTCGACATTCATAAAATTTGAATTCAAAAGCTTGATTTCCCACTCAAAAACCTAAAAAGGGGCCAAATGGAACTCATACACCCAAGGTGGTGTATGGGTCCCACCATATCTTTTCGGGCTAAGAAAATGTTGGGCAGTTAGAATATTAAGTGTATGTATTGACTATGTTAGGATTTCAGTTGAAATAAGCCTCAAGATGCATAATAAAGGGTTTTAGGGGCCTATTAATGATGATGTGAAGGTCATGAATGCAAGAGGGCCCAAAACTTAGTGTGAAGATGTAAATAAATACAATTTACAACACTAAATTAAGGAAAAATTAGGTCTAGTTAGCTTAAAAGGGCCCTAAACTTAATGTGAATGTGTAAAACACATTACAACACCAAATCGAGGCCACATTAGGTTCATTTTAATGTTAATCATTCCCAAATTAAGTGTGAAATTGTACCTTCTCTAAGAAGGGAGTACAATTTTCTACACTACAGGAATTATATGTATACATGTGTTTTAGTTTATGTTATATGTATCTATGCATTGTGTTTTGATTAATTTTTTCATTCTACATGATACATTCTATCTATATCATTGTACATCAATTAGATAATCATTGTATTTAATTAAACATACATCCAATGTGTGTTTATTAGATCATGATAGCATATAATCTAAGCATGCATCCATAAAGATCCATCCATAACACAATCATGAAAATGAAACTTACACATAAGAACACATGGTGTCGATCTAAAATCATATATATATATATATATATATATATCAAAACAATGGCATGTGCATGTATTACACCACTGTGACAAAAAGTGGTGGATTTTATATCTGTATATGAATGTATACATCCAAAAATGTTATACAATAATGATATGATACCAAAAAAATGTGCCTAGCCACTAGGGGCATGGCTCTCAAAGCCCTCTAGCAATGGTGGTGGCAGAGGCAGAGGCAACTAGCAGATGGATGCATGGGAATGAGATTGATGCAACTACGACTTGGATCTACTTCATGATTTCAATCCTTGAAGCTCCCCCCACAGCTCCCTCATCAACTCCCGGAGAGTGGCGACATGCTCCATTAGTGAAGCCTCTCACTCCTGAGCCTCTCTCAGCTCATCTCATAGTTTTTGCACCTAAAAATGGTGTAGATCAGTGGGTGTTGTCCTCATAGCCTCCAACTTCCTTTAAAGGTCATTGGCCTAGCTCTATAGAGTCACATTCCTGCTCAGTGCTCTCAATGAGTGTAGATAGGAGTTACATGCCCCTCTAATCTCATTTCCTAGTCATCACAAAAAGCTTCACGGTATGTTGGACCACCTCCAACTTGGTCTTCTAGTAGGTTGTCCTTAGACACAGTACATGATCAAAGAGTTGGGCATTACACCCTATTGTGGGTGGCATGTATGTGTCGAGGACCGGCCCCTAGATCTGGATGTCTAAGACCGCCTCTGAAATGCATCGACTGAAGAAGTCGAGCCACTATTGTGTGAACACTGCAACCACAGAGATAGTGGATAATATCAACATCGTATCATCAAAACATATATACATATATGTAATGAAATAATTGAAGAGAAATAACATGTACCAAATCAAATCCATACCTAGGGGTGGAGCACTAACTACTAGAGGTAATGCTCAACTCTGTAGCTACTATAGAAGGTGGTATAATTGGCTGTGTAGACACTAAAAATATAATGATTGACATCGCGGCATTCGGGATCCCGACTTACTAACATTGTTTCTTCCTAAATCACTGTCTAACCATTTAATCAAATTCTTATTTGATTAAATTATCAATATTTATCTTCTTGATTAAATAAATCACTTTATCTGAGTCAAGTCATTTCTCTTGTTAATTAAATCAATCCATCTGATCTAATTATCCCTATTTAATTAAATAATCAATTTATTTGATTAAATCTCTAAAGTCTATCCATTAAATTAAATAAATTAAAACCTTATTTGATTTAATCTAACACTATCCCTTTTAATTAAATAAATCAAAATCTTTATTTAATTAGCCTCTTACCATATTTTTTCTTATTTGATTTAAATAAATCCATAAATCTAAGTCAAAATAAGTCCACATCATCTAATCTCCTGTTAAATTAATTAACCCCTGATTAATTTAACCTCATCTCATGTCACATCCTCTAGATAATGCAAGTTGCACATGAAAATAGATTTAATTCATTTATTAAATCTCTATTTTCCTCATAAGGCATCTTTTGGAATATTCCCTCAATTTCAATTCAAAAATTCCAAGTCAACATGTACATCCAACAAGGTATTTAAAACCTCTTACATGTCCTTTTCCTTGAGCCAAGTGGCATTTATTGCATTTTCCCTTCCCTCTTGCATGTCATTTCAACAAATTTGAATTTCAAATATTGGCATTTATTGGCACAAACCCAAACTTGCTCAACCCCTTCATCCTCTCACATGTTGACAAGATGCACCATATCATTGGTTGAATCTTTGTCCCACATTGATCGACATCTCTTTAACTTATTAATCTTATAAATAAAGAGCTTTCTCCTCATTTTATCAATATCCACGATCCAAGCAAAGTTACCATAAAATACTTAGCTATTCTATCCATCATCTCAATTCCTAGCTGTAAGGCTTTGCAGATTTGGCTTGGATTCTCATCTTTTGTCAAAGTGGATCAACATCATCTTCAACACATCAAGATTTCATCATAGGGATTGGGAAAGGGCCAATTTTCACATCAAATTTGGCACCAATTCCCCCATGGGATCAAGTGTTTGCTATTTAAATTAGGATTAAATCTAGTTTTTATCATTTTCTTTGTGTTCTTTATTATTTTTGTTCCTACTTTTGTAAATGGATTTCATGGGGAATTCTTCTTTTGGCTTGTAATTCCTTGTCTAACTCATTTATTCATGTTGTTTTGCAGGTACTAGGAAAAGGGTTCGCACACTTTTTAAGGTATCTCATTAGATTCTACTTACTCTAACTTAAATTTAAAAACCAACATTAGAATCCACAAAACAAATTTCAAAGACATAATAAATTATTACAATATTATTTGAAAATCTAATTGTAATGAACTGTATGTTATAGTAATAAATATTCAAATTTTAAATCTATGAAGATATATATAACCAAATGATCCTTAGTTTTCATATATAATTTGTGATGAGAATGTTGAATATTATATTTTTAGGCTAATCTTATGCACTAATTTCCATTGTTAAAATGATCCTTAGTTTGGCATTGTTTTTTTTATGATTATAATTTTTTTCAATTTCTATTAAACCAAACTCAAAAAATGGTATATCAGACCTTGTCTGTCTTTATCATAGTTAGAAGTTGTATAAATTGTTAAATTATATATACATAACATATATAAAGTTGTACGGTTAGATTAGTGAGATATTTATAACAAGTTTAAATAATTGATGGTATCTAAACTTTAGATTTGATTCTTAATAAATTATCTGATTATTTTTCAATTTATAGCTTTATGCAATCTATAAGTTTAAATAGTTTGATGGTATCCTTTATACATATGTAAATATGATAAATGTCTCATGGAGGATTTTCTCCAATCTTATAATTTTTTGATGTTCTTTATGAGATTAATTAGATGATTCACTCATTATGTAATTGATAAGATTTTATATTATCTTCCATTAAATTCATCCTCTTTATGAGATTCTTATTCTTAATTTTAGACATATCTTAACTAGATAAATTTAGGTTCAATGAAGGAAATAGAAATTTTTTTAACATTACATAATCCTATTTTGAAGTTCATTTATGTTAACAACTATTAGATTAGATATTTTTATCCCCAATTATTTTCAAATAATTTTACACTAATCTTTGTTTTCTTATTCTTTCTTTCATTGTTTCATTTAAAATTTGAACCATTTAAGGATGTTATGTTATATATTATAGTTGTCTTCCAATTCTTTTTAAATTGTTAATGGTGTGAAAATATAATTGATGAGTAGATGAATTATTAGAACTGTTTTAGATAAATATATTCTCTATATCTAGATATATTATTTACCAAGGTCTCAATGCTTATTTAGGTGTACATACATATATAACATGGAAAATGAAGATGTTCCACCTACAAAAAAATTGTTTGGAAATTATACCACTAATGAGATTAAAAAATTGAGAGATTCATTAGCACAGGGTGCAAACCCGGGGATATATAGTGAACCATGCATGTTAATATTGCATAATCTAGAAAAACTAAAAGATGAACTTGAGAGAACTAGTGCATATTTCCTAGATAGAGTAGCTGCTATTCTTTCCCGCATGCAGGAAGAAGTACATGGTGAAGTTCCCCTTAAACAAATACAGGATAGTGTCACCAAAGAAATGATAAAATCCACTTGTTTTCCATTTTATCAAAAGGTTAGGGGATACCAGGTCACTAGATGTGTCGATCATGCTATGGCCTCATTGATCTACCCACGATTTCTTGCAGCACATGGTCTATACCCAAACAATGACCAGATTCCATTGTATTTTGTTCAGCAGTTGTATGCTGAGGTCCATTTGGGCCTCAAAGTTAACTACTTGGACATTCCACCATATGTTGGTTAGGGACATGGTAGGATTGCTGATAGGCCCACCTATCGTCAAGTAGATAGACCACCCCCAGTGCTTAGGGTATTGGTTGGTGAGAGGTCTCCTGCTCTCACCCCAGCTCTAGCCCCCATAGCAAATGAGGTTGTCATTGCTTCCCAAAAGGAAGCAATTGACACTATAGGTGACATTACGGCTGCCACCACTAGGATATCTAATGATCGTGTAGGTCAATATTTGATGTCCAGACATTCTTGATCTATGCCATTTTCAGCATAGTGGACCACCATGGATCCTTTTATAGTTGTTGACATCCCTACTCCTACACAACTTGATGCACTTACAGGAGATATGGCATGCATGACTCTGCATTGTTTGGCTGAGGACCTGTTGGAGGCATATACCCACATTGCATCAGACAATGGGATCGATATAGAGCATGTTAGAGATCATTTGAGATGCAGAGGTCGTTCAGTTTCAGGATCCCATCACTCTCAGACGAGCACTAGTGCGCATCAGGATCCACCTATAGTTCATTTGGTAGCTACACATACTATGGGTTTAACTGATATGTTGATTGGTTCTAGTTCATCATCGCCGATGCCATCTCACCTTCATATTCCTCTACATTCATCATTCTGGCATGACATGGGATAGATCAGATGGATGTAGATGTTGATTTGTCGCTTGACTATTTGGTGGATATGGTGGAGGCGACCATTTCAGAGGACTTAGGTCATCCGATATCAGATGATGTGCATGTATGTGTGCATGTGCATGTTTCAATTCTTTTTTCATTATTTTAATTTTTTTTTAACTAGATATTCATGTAGGTTGATATATATATGTATATATATATATTGTTACAGGTGGACATACCTCATATCACTCCTAGCCTTGGTCCAGATCGTGTGCATGATCGATGTGACTCTATGGATGAATTTGCTGCCAGTGGACATGTGAGCTTTACATTTTTATATAATCACACGTTTATATGTACATGCAATATTTATGTATGCATAGATCTATATTGATATTTAAAAATACAAGTTCATTTAAAAATAACTTTCATAAAATTTATTTAATATAAATTATATGTATTTAACACATCCTGTACACAATTTTGTTTGTAGGGCTCAACACATCCATTAGAGCAGGACCATTCTCATTCAGATGGCCATTTGACTAGGAGTAGACATTCATATTAGGCCATACACACTAGATTTATGATCTTTACCACATGTATTTGCTTATACATGATGATCTTTAGTATTTGAGATTTGTTGATCTCTAACTTACATTTGCTTATATGATATACATACATTTTCTTATTTGTTGATCTTTAGTATTCGACATTTAATGATCTTTAATTTACATTTTTCTTCTATGATATGTACATATATTTTCTTATATGATATATACATACATTTGCCTCTTTTCTTATAATATGTGTTATGTTTATATGTATTGAATCCCTTTGCATGTATGTACATGTGTTTGCTTATGGTTTAAACATGTTTACACATAATATATGTATGAATTTGCTTTAAATATTCAATATACATACATGTTTTCTTATTTTATGATCTCTTACAACTTACATTTTGCACCACCATACATTTGATCTCTAGTAGAATTTTAGGGAAATCAATGCCACTTGCAATTAAGTTCATTCATGTTGATCACAATAAATATTTTTTTTTAAATGACTTAAGCAACATGAACCATATTGAGTTGAGAACAAGATATAATATTTTTGACAAGTAACTTGAAATCAATCTCAACATAACTAAGAAAATTCAATTCAAATACACCTTTATATACGCTTGACAAGTAACTTGAAATTCAATTCAAATATAATGAAGAAAAATTTTAATTCAAATTATACCTCTGCCATACATTTTGACAAGTAACTTGAAATTCAACGTACTATAAAGAAAAAATTCAATTCAAATTATACCTCTAATATACATTCTTTGACACTATAACAAAATTTAAAAAATTACTAGATACAGGCATAAATTTAACTTAAATAACAACAAACTCCACAATGAAATAACTTGTTTGTTTACTACTTGATTCATTTAAACTAGGATCTAGTTATTCCATGTACACTAGAATAATTTTTTTCCCATCCCATATGCATATAAATAGAAGCTTAGTTTTCATTATTCTGGATATCAAATTGCAAGATTAATTCTCATTTATATCACTTGGAGCCTAGATTTTGGAGAAGAAGTTTTTGCACATTTATCAAGGAGGAAAATATTGGAGCTCGACAACTTTTCATTTTTATCAATCAAGGAAAAATTTGGAGGATAATTTAACTAAGTTGGTAGAGGAATTGTTTTGAGTCATCTTTAAGTTGAAGAAGAAAATGGGACAACAAAGAAAAAGAAAAAATGCATCTCAATGAAAATTGTCAAAAGAGGAAGAACAAAAGAGGTGTGAACAAAACTTGGAAAATTATCATAGAAATAAACAAGGTACATGCTTGTTTCTTCTCTCTCTCACTCTCAAGTGTGTGTTTAGGAATTTTACTTTGAAAAAACATGAGTATTCATTTGATGGGATGGAATCCATAATGTGCATTACTCCACCCAATAATTTGGTTAGTACACCTAAACATAAATTTGTATGTGCATACATTTTGCATTGGCTTTCTTATTAAAATTAGAAATGTTTAATGGAATTACTTTTCTAAACCCTTACAATAATTCCCCAACTTAAAATGTACTCTTAAACTAAAATATTGTACATTAAATCCTTCCCTACAAACCCCAAGACCCTATCTTCACACCAATACCTTTGTTTAATTTCTTTCTTTGTCACCATTATTGTTGAGTATTTCATCATCTACACAATTTTCCTTTACTGTCTATGAAGAAAATGGATAGTGTACCTAATACATGCCAGTCTTCATCAAACCAAATTTCGTCCCTACTACACGATCTGCTAATTTTTTCAACCACATTTACTATTTTATGTATTTTGGTAAATTCCTAGTATATTCTTAACTTTGCACTTTGAAATGTCCATTATTTTTCTTAATTATTCATGAAACTACACCTTCATGTACAATGAAATAGCATTCTAATGTTGATATTTGGTGATCAATATCCCCTATCCAATCTACATTGCAACATCTAATTAGCTTAATATTTTTCTAAACTCCCATTGAATTTAATCTAATGATCAATAGTTCCTTAAAAATATTTTTTAAATATTTTTAAAAATGCCCAATTCTAAGCTCTAGAATTATTTGAAAATTAGAACTCAAATTATACTTAAAGCCAATGCAATGTCAAGTTTTCTAGAGACTAACACATGTATACATCAAAACTCAAGATATATGGTTCCAAGGAATAATAGTTATATATGATAGATTATTCTTTAAATTATGTCTTAACACACATTTGTTTTGAAGGTTTCTAACCATCATTGCACTTGAATGACTATAAATACTTTTAAATGTCCTCAAGTCATCTTGGTCATGCAAGTTGCAATGTTTATCTGATCCTTGACTCCAATTCCTTAAGCCAATTCTTTTTGTTTCAATATTTGTGTTTGGTTTTAGTTGATTATTTGGGTTGTGTTTAATGTCCCATAAATTTTTAACTTTTTTCATCTTAGCACATATTGGAAATTTATTTGAAACCTTGAAACATCTTATAGCCCAATTTTTGTTGGGGTTCTTTGGATCACCTTGTTATACTCTAAGGGTTTCCTTTGCTATATCACTAGCCTAAAAGTTCTAAGTCACTTGTATGCATAATCCTCAAACTTTGATGCTTGGCATGGAATTTGACCTATGTGTATCCTATCCTTGGCTATGCATTTATGGATTTTTTTTCATACATGTGCATGTAGTTGTTTTGTGTCTTTGGTCTTTTCTTTTCATCACTTCAATTTTATCAAATTATTTTTATGTTTTATGCTCTAGGGATTCCTCAAGCTGGAGTCGAGCCAAATCTAGATATTGGATCAAATGAATCTGTTGAAGAACACATGGACCTTGAATTTAGGGAGGAGACCCAAGTTCAAACAATGCTTGTTGGAGAGGGGTCAAGATCACTTCCTTCTACTGGTATGGATGAGCATATAAAACTAGCAAAAACTTCTCTCACTTATAGCATCATGTTTTATCAGTTTGTTTTCTTGCATACATAAACTTCACTTATATAACATCATCTCTCACTTTTTTTTGCAAAATATTTTGTGACATGTAGGAAGGGCTCAACAAGCAGGAAGTTTTTATGCTCAAGTCGAGCCAAATCTAGACATTGGATCAAATGAATCCGCTCAAGAATGCATGGTCCTTGAAGATAGGGAGGAGGCACAAGTTCAAACCATGCATGTTGGAGAGGGGTCGGGATCACTTCCTCCTACTAGTATGGATGAGCATATAAAACTAGCTGAGAATGTGAGGAAACAAATTTCTAATAGAAATTTAGATCATTTACTTGAAATGGATATGGAGAAATTGAAATATTATGCCAACCAGCCTTATAATAAGAGAAAGAGGTCAATGGATAAATCTGTAAATGGAATGATCAATCATCATTTCAATCATCTTGATACACTTGAAAAAACCCAATTGTTATCACGTTTACTTCTTCGTGATGAGCTCAAAGAGTCATTACAATTGTTGGGTGTACATTCGACATCAAATAAGAAGAAACACATGGGATTACAAAAGGATATTGTTCAAAATGTTAAAAAGGGTTTAGATTCCATTTGGAAAGGATCTCGATTAGTGGATAAGGCTACTACAAGAAGGGTGATGTTGACATCTATTGTACATCAAGATATAGCAAGAAAAAGAAAAATGTTTGCACTTTCAACTGAAATTGGTTATAGTAGAACCACATTGATAAAATATGAGAAAAAGAGAGTTTTTGGATGAGAGTTTAGAAGGAAATTTGGAAATTATGTGTAGAGCTCCTCGTTCTGACAGGATTGAAGATGTTGTTAGGAACTTGGTCTCGGGTTTTTGCATTATCAGACTCCTCCATCATCAAATACTAGAGATGTTATTAGACACAAGATTGGACCTAGTATTTATGAAAATCATACCAAACATTGGCTAGACATAACACAATTTGAGATGTATATGAACTTTTGTAATGCATAACCTCATATAAAGATTGGGAAAACAATGTTTGAAAGGTTAAAGCCATATTATGTGAAGATAAACAAGTTTTTTGAAACTTGTTGTTGTCATTATCATATTGAATTTGATCTCTACTATCAAGTGTTTCGAAAGATGAGAGAAGAAATATGTGGGTTTCAAAATGCACCTCCTAAATAGGCAAGTTTGTTCGTAAATTATATATTATGTGATCATGAAAATGGACATCAAATAAACTGCATAGAAGGAATTTGAGACATGTGAAAATTTGGCTAAATTTCCTTCAAGAATTGAGGATACTGACCTAACAAAGATACTAAATTGCAAGAGGTAAGTACTATTTTTAGAGAGTTTATTTGTTTCAATTTCTCATAAATTGTTATTTGGATTCTCTTTGATGTAATATTTCATTGATTGTGTGGTTTATTAGTTATTCACATATTTTATTGACATAGGTACAAGTATGTAAAGTTGAAAACAAATTTTGGGAAAGAATCCACAAGGTTGAGCTATGTAGAAGAGGAGATTCCCATTGGAAAATTTATGGAAGATTTTCAAAAATTGATACAACCATACATACAGCATTCCTTTTTTGCTAAGTGGCAAGCACAAAAATTCCAAACATTGAGAGATACTTTCCCACATGGAACAGTTCTACCAGTAGTTAACTTTACAGAAAATTACTCCTTTGTACATCAAAAAGAGATTCAATCAAAGTATTACTTTTCAAAGCAGATCACTATTATGGTTCATGTGTGTTATTGATATGCACAATCAGAATTGGATGGTTTTGAGAGTACAAATGAAGAACGAGCCATTAAGGAAGAATATCACTTTTATATTAGTGATGATAAAGAGCATGACACACTTTTTTTCCAACATTTCTTTACAATATTTTTTTAGAATTTGAGAAGAAGGGGTGTAAAATTTGAAAATCATTTTGTATGGTTAGATGGATGTGCGACACAATTCAAATCTTCACGGCCATTCTATGCACTTTGTAGATATCATAAAATCTACAAAATACCACATGTTTGGATTTTTTTTTAGAGTGGGCATGGAAAGGGTGAGCATGATGGAGTAGGAGCTTGCATCAAACGAGCTTTAAGAAAGCATCAAATGAGTTATCCAAAAGATCATCTAGACAATGCACATGATGTTTTTGAATGGTGCAAGAAAAACTTTGCATCAAATGTGGTTGACACATCTTCAAGAACAAACTGACACATTCCACATAGAGTGTTTTGGGAGATATCGGGTATGTATAAATTACATTAAATCAAAAATTTGAATTTATTTAAATTTAAAATATATATATACATATTCGTTCACATAAGTTTTTTGTTGTACATATGTGTCTAGGTGTGGATAGAAGATCGATGCATGGATGCAAGAGGGTAGAAAAAACAAGATCTTT
>VDFB02058242.1:271516140-271659122 GCA_007258455.2 Sequoia sempervirens | reverse complement strand
TAGAATGAGGTCTTGCACTTGGTTATAAATATGTTTACATCTTTCCATATCATGTCGAGGTGTGCGATGATATTGAAATTTTTTTTTTGCATTAAAGTTTGGTGGTAAAGGTTTAATTGTTTGAATATGACTAATTGGAGGAAGTTGAATCATATTCTTGTTTAACAATTGCAACATGATCACATGGAGAGAATCAAACAACTATGAAAATTTCCTATCTCATGGCCTTTAGAATATATCTAGAGTTATGTTTACAGTAGTTACTTCTGTCTCAATATTATGAGCAGTTTGACATGAATGTTTATCAAGTAATGAATATTTTCTTTTTCTTTTTAAATGATTGATAGTTGTTTTGAGGCATGACTTATATGATTGACCAATAGGAGCCTATGAAGGGGCCTTCATACCTCCATATCGATATTAACGATAATCATGAAGGTTATACAAAACGTGTTAAGGATGGATATTTCATTGTAATTTCTTATCTTGAATATTAGGTTGTAAAGTTACCTATAAACACCCTTTGAATGTCAACATCTTGAAGACTATAGGAGAATTTCCAAATAAAAGGGATTAGTATCATTTCATAAAGTTTTTTATTTTCTCTTTTAGGTCATGATTACAATTAACTAAATTTGTTAATGTAACTTGAGGGGTGATGTTCATGAAAGTGTTGGAGAAATCATTAATGAGTAAAGGAGGTAATTGATTGTTTGACAATGAACAAAACCAATCCAAGGCCATATCTTTCAATGATCTAGAAGAAGTTTCACTATGAGTGAATCTTCAAAAATAAAGTCATCCACAAGGTAGTAAAAGCAACAAATGGTTATTAGGATATTTTTTTACCATTGTACTTTCCAAAGCGAGGTATTTCAATGTTTTGTAGTATAGGTGTATTTAAAATAGTGAACATTAATGAACTATGTGTAAGGTATTTTGGATGTTTACTATTGGTTTGATTTTGGTTTAAGTTTGAAATTTGTTGTTGTAATAATGTCATGCTTTAAATAAAAAAGTTGATTTATCACAAAATCATTGGGCCACATGTTGTGAGAGTTTTTCAAGTATGGTGAACTAGTATGGAGGAATGGTGGGATATTATATTTCATGTTTAGGAGGGGTGATGAATATGGAGGTGTTATAGGTGAAGGGACAAAACTATTATAATTTCCACTAGAAATTCCTAAGCTTGAGTTTAAACCATTGTTATATTCCATCATTGATGCTATGACTGGAGGTGTAAAGTTGGGAATAGAAGGCATTATTGTGGGAGAGGAAACTTATTTTCCAAAAGGATTTTGAGCATTAGTCAAAAATTTCGTGAAACTAGCTACCAAAGGAATATTAGAATCTACTATATTAGCTAGGCTACGTAACACTTCTATCCCTTCCTAATCATTTACCAACTTCCCAATGCTATCCAAAAGAGGGATTGCTTCTCCATCCAAAGGTTCAATGCTTAAGAATTGTTGAATTCATTGTAGGTCTTTATCCAATTATTCTAGATACCCTAGTTTTTAAAAAAAATCCAACAAAAACCCTAGTTTTTAACAAAAATCTATAAAATTCTCTAATTTTTAATCCAAATACATAAAAAACATTATTTTTAAGTGAAAATCCATTGAAACATTCAATTTTCATCAAAATCCATTGCAAACATTCAATTTTCATCAAAATCCATGCTAAACTCAAATTTTTCATAAAATATCTATCAAAAAACCCTATTTTGAAAAAAATCAACTAAAATTAAACAAATCTAATTGAAAATTTGATTAGAGCAAATAAAAAATCAAGAATCTTACCTGTTGTAGATGGATTTGAAATCGGATATCTGATTTGCGCTTTCCACTGTGCGCCCGCCGCGGTTAAGCCGAAACAAAATGAGTTTTGGTCGGTTTCATTCGGCCCATAATATATATATATATGTTTAAAAAATCGGATATCCGATTTTTAAATCTAGGTAATTGCTTTACCTCGGTAGTCACCCGAGCCCCATAAAGTCAAGTCAACTTTTTCACGTTTTTGAGTCGTAGAAACACATATTTTTTTCTCCATTGCCACTTTTTGGCATACCATGATCCTACACATGCCCTCCACAATTAATCTAATCAGACCAGTATGCAAAATAGGGAATCTTCTAGGGATTTTTTTTGGTCATCCAAACTTTTCCTCAAAGAGCATAAAAGATAGTAGGGGAAAGAAACCTTTACCTTGTAGCGGAAATGGTTGAGCAGGGAAAAGTGATAATCGTAGACCCTGGTGAAATGACCATCCATGGTTATGTACTCCATGATGACACGTAGGACCTTTCTCCATAGGGCTTTTATGGTGTTGGCATCAAAGAAGCTATTAGCAATTTTAAACAGTTTCAGCTTTTCTTTCTCTTTTTAGGAAATCTAACGACAGCATCGTCAGAAAAAACCCTGTCCCTAAAAAACTTTTTCCCATCAGTCGACATTCCCGTCACTTTAGCTATCAGGTTTTCGTTGAGCTCGACATTCCTACCAAAAAGGGTAAGATTCCCATTATCCCAATTTTTCTCAAAAAGATTCGTAGCCTCTTGACTGGAACCATGGAGCTTCTCCAGGAACGGAAGTAACCCCTCGCTTTTAACTTTATTCCAAGCCTTAACATTTCTTGTATGCATCTCATAGCTATTCGGATCAGTTCTTTTCTTGTCTCCACCCATCTTAGCAAACACCGTGGGGCACACAGAAACGATATCTTTACTAGAACTGGTCCCGCTAAATCTAAGAACCCACAAAGCGTGCCAATCCACCTTGCAAACTAAGAAAATAAGCTCGGTCCCATACAATCTAATGATTGTGATGTGATAACTCCATCCTGTCCTCATTAAAGAGATGACATGCCTCTTATCCATGTGATTTATCATAATTCAATAAAGCGCAAACATTAACATTAGATCATTAAAGTTTAGCCAAGTTCTCTAATCATTACTCTTAACCCCTTCATTAGCAAAAAAATCCGCCACGGCATTAGCTTCTCTATAGGCATGTGAGATTTTAATTTTTTCGAACTTAGCAAGAGTCGAGGTGGCATCATCAATCCATGATTTAATTGTCCACGAGGGGGGGGTCTTGCCACAAAGACAATCAATAATATTTTTGGAGTCACCTTCAAGCCAGAGATTTTTAAAGTTAAGCCTATGGGCTAAATTTATAATGTGAAAAGCGCTAGTAGCCTCAGCGAAGTGATTGGTTTGGGACCCAATAGGAGTGGTCGTAGCACCAAGAAAGTTACCAAAGGAGTCCCTTATGACTCCACCGCAGCCTGCCGCCCCCGGATTACCTTTAGCTGCACTGTCAAAGTTAGCTTTGACCCATCCATTAGGCGGGAAAGACCAGCGAACATCCTCTCTATCCTTCTTGACTTTTTTAGGGGCGCAAGGAAAATCAAGACTAATATTCCATTCCTTGGAAACTATAAGGTCATAAGACGATTGAGCCACTTTCTTAGAATTACTAACCTTTTGGGGGATAGTATTGACATTCTCTTTCAAGAATCTTATAATTCTATCAAAAACAATATCCACCGGAGCTTCTTTGTCTTTGTAAATTTTATTGTTGTGTTCTTTCCAAAGACCCCAAGCAACATGAGGGAAAGAGAAGTCCCATAGAAACCTGAGAACAGGATTATGAGTTGGAGCTTTCCATTGGAGGAAAAAGTCTTCAACATACGAAGGGAAAACCCAAGAGATGCCAAAAGCTAAAAAAACATTCCCAGATTGAGGCAGCAAAAGGACAATGAAGGAACATATGACGCACTGACTTAGCTTCCCTCTTACAAAGAAAACATCTATTAGGTATTTGAAAGTCACGTTTACACAAGTTATCAATCGTAAGCACCTTATTTTGGAGAAGGATCCAAAAAAAAATGTTGATTTTAGGGACCAAATGTTTGAACCAAGCCTTCGACCGAAAGGGAGGAGGACCCTGGGAAGAAGTAATTCTGGCAAAGGCAGACGAAACTGAATAGTTGCCCGAAGGTTCATATTTCCAGACAAGATGATCTTCCAACTGATCAGAGCAAAGTCTAATAGCCAATAAAGATGATTGAATAGGAGCAAGAGCCTGACTGATAAGACACAGATTCACCCATTTTCCATTCACTCTGTAGTCTTTCACATAGGATCCGAAATGAGCTTTTCAATTCTCAGCCCACCCACTAAAAGAATCAATTTTTAAAAGGGGCTCCTTGAATAGCCATCTGTCCTCCCAAAATCTAGTTTGGTTTCCACTTCTAACTTGCCAGCCAGTTCCAAAGTCCACAATATTTTTCCCAATGATCAGATTATTCTAGCAGGTAGAACCTCTAGGAAGAAGATGGGAATCCTTTAGAATAATAAGAGAGCCATTGTTCTCTAAATATTTACTAGCTAGGATATCAGTCCATTCACCTGAAGATGAGAAAATTCTCTATATTTGTTTTGCAAGAAGGATCTTGTTGACCATTCTGATTCTTATAATCTCTAATCCTCTAGTCTGTTTTGTTCTACACACTAGATCCCATCCAATTAAAGGAAGTCTTTTCTTTTCTTCGACACCTGACCAAAGGAATCTTTTTTGAATCTTTTCTATGGCATCTACAAACTTAGCTGGAATCTTGAAGAGGCTCAGAGCATAGATTGGAAAATTCTGCAGGGAAGCTTTGAGGAGTTGAAGTTTGCCTGCTTGACTTAGCAGAGCACCTTTCCAGCCAGCAAGCTTTTTGCTAAACCTCTCAACCAACAAAACCCAAAAGGATTCAGGAGGCTTAAGGCTCAAGGGTAAGCCAAGATAGGTGGGAGGCAAGGAATCCACCCTACAACCAAGGATTCTAGCAATTTTGGTCTGTCTATGAGCCGGAGTGTTGAAGAAGAACAGAGAAATTTTTTGATTATTAATCAGTTGTCCAGACGCTCTCCCATATTTATCAAGCAAAGACTTCAAAGTTTTACCTTCTGAGACCGAGGCTTTACCCATCAGCATAGTATCATCAACAAATTGTTGATGAGAACAAACCATGTTACTTGAGGAAGGGTTGAGACCACGAAGGGATATGTTGTCAATCATCTTTTTCAGGTTTCTTCCAAGACTCTCAGCCATGATAGTGAATAAAATAGGAGAAATAGGATCACCCTGTCTTAGACCTTTGGTACTTTGAAAGGAAGTAGTAGCGGATCCATTAACCATAACAGAAATAGAAGCAGTAGACACAAGTTGTTCCACCATTTGAAGAACCCTGTTGCAAAAACCAAAGGCCTTTAAAATCTTAAATAAGAAAATCCAATCAACTCTGTCATAGGCTTTAGATATATCAAGCTTTAATAGAAATCCTTCAGTATTAGATTCCACCAAAGAATGGATGTTCTCATGCACAGTAACAATAGAGTCAAGGATTTTTCTACCAGGAATGAAGCCATTCTGTTGAGGTGAGATCAAAGAAGGCAAAAGAATTAAAAGTATAGAAGTCAAAACCTTAGAGATGATTTTATAGATAGAATGACAAAGGCTTATGGGTCTGAAGGCCTCAAATTTTATCACTCCAGGCATCTTAGGGATAAGAACTAGGAAGGTGGCATTCAATTCTTTTAAGAGACTTCTGGATCATCCAAAAAATTCTTTTATAGCATTCACCACATCGTCTCCAATAGTCTCCCAGAACCATTGGAAGAAATTTGGTATTCTCATTGTTAATTCAATCATAAGGCCTCAAACCAATACACAAGTGGAAATTTAGTACACTTTCACATCCTAGCTTATTAAGATCCATGATGCTTTTTGCACCAACCATTTTTATTACTTTAGATAGAAATAAATGAACAAATTTATTATATATCTTAAAATCTTGATCTATTAGAGGTCAAGGTTGTAATTTTTTGTTAGGGTCACACAAATGTTTGAGGCTACAAATCTTAAGATCAAGGCCACACTCATAACCTTGAACTTACACAAATTTGATAAAAAAACCACTTTAAATTTCAACATTTTGCTTCTAATTCTTTGAATTTAGGTGATTTTGAGCAACCATTAAAAATTCATTATCAAAATAGAAGATAATTAAATCTATTATGGAGAAAGGCTACCTAGAATGTTCAGTAATGCATTTAGCAAGTTTAGCACAATGCATGCAACCTTGATCTAGGTCATTGCATAAGCTAACATTTCATAGTGTGCATTCATCTTAGCTATCTAATAATTCTAGATTCGATCTAAACTTTCAAATATATTTTCTTTATCACAACAAACCAATCTACATTCCTTCAATGTAAGAAAAACTATATTTACTATAATCATTTTACTATGACTTATTTCTAAATCTAATACACATCTTTAAAATCAATTAATCTATCTACATTAATTTTAATATTATTTATTATTATAGTTAATTAACTTAAATATTTCAAATGTTCAAAATACTTATAATTCTTCTTTTAAATAAATAATATTTATTAAACTAATATCCTTGATCCTATATGCATTTCCCCTAATTGATTAAATAATCTAATTATTTAAATAACTATCCTAAATATTTGAATCCTAATCTAATCCCACATCAATGAGATGATCATGTCATGTCTATAATTTAGAATTAGCATTATTCAAATCATCAATTCAAAGTCAAAATAACATTTAATCACAGCCATAAAATTAACTTTTAGTGATCCTAGCTATGTATTCCCAACTACCAATTCTTAAATGATAATTTGAGATTCTACTTCATCAATCTAAAATAAAATACTTTTTAATCTTAGTCATCAAATCAACTAAATCAATCCTCTCCATCAATATCGGACAACTACTTTAAGTCTTCACCATCCATCTAATCAAGTCAATCATAGCCCTATATCTCATACCAATCTCAACCCTTCATTTTCCCTCATCAAATCTATAAATCCACCCCTTTGCAAGCATTTCCATAAGAGAAAAGTTATAGGTATGTGTTGTCACATTGAGGATTTGAAGAACAACTTAACATCAGAACACCACTATGGAGCCATAAAAATTTTCAACAAAGGCATTATGCTTTTCTAAGTTTTCATTATTTTATGTACCTTTCATTTATGCTCCATTTTGAGGTGGAAGTGGACTATTGAGTGTGCACTTACATTCTTAGTTTAGGTTTTATCTTCTAGAATACTAGTGCTTATGTTATTTTCTATTTAGTTTCATTTTATTATTTGATATAATTTTTTGAAGGTTGAATAGATAGATTTTCATAATTTGTTATCATATTTGATATTCTATTAGATATATGTTATATGAGGTCTTCCATATTTATTAAAAATTGAATAATAATAATTTGAACTTATAGTTATATGGAACTTATAGTACATATAGTATTTGTAGATAATCCAATAATACACTATATACAACATTTACAATATATACAGTATATACAAAAATATAATTTCAAGTTACACAACTTGGTAGCAACAATGAATTAGAAATAAAAGAAAAATAAGCCAAAGGAAATGAATGAGTGATATATAATGTGAAATTATAGTTGATAAAGTTTTGACTAGTGTAATCTAAACTTACAATGGGAGATAGAAAATTTCCAATAGTATAGCAATTTAATAATTATGTAGAAAAAATTTAAAATGGAAAAGAATGTATTTATAGCCATTTCATAAAGGAATTTTTGTTGATCTCTATACATTAATTTGATTGATGATATTGTATTGTTAAAAATAAATTATGACAAAAGAATCAACACATGGATTTGATGGATTTTAAAATCTTCACATTATGGTCAAAAAATTTATTGCTTGTTTGGTTAGAATTTTTTTATTCAAATTATTTTTGACAACTTGATTGGTGAGTCTTATAGATTTGATGTAATGCTTGCATGTGTTAATTGTCAAAATAGCTAGTTGCTAAGAAAATACGACTTGAAGATGTTACATATGCTCATGAGGAGATATGAGACATTGAAGTCTTTTAATAGAACACCTAATAATCCTTTTTGTTATTAAAGGATTATATATTTATACTATAGTCTATTTTAAGGGTAATAGTTTCATATGTATTTGAGATAATTAATATACAATTCTCTTTTATACTTTCATATTGATTGTATCTATGTAATTAATATGATTCATATTTATATATATACTTTATTCAAATCTAATATTTTAAATATTCTAGATATAGAATATGTATAATTTATTTCAATTTACAAATATTGGTAGTTAGATCATCTAAATTTGTCATCTCTTTGCCACCTATCTTGATAAAACATTAACTATTTAATAATTATTTAAAATTTGTACATTGGTTGCATCCATCAACCACAAATATGATACTTACAAATCCTTTTTTCAGTGGAATAGATAATAGACTTCTAAAAAAAAATTAAATTGGTTTTGTACATGTTTAGTGATGGATCTAACTTAGTCAACTTCTATACAAAGTATACGACCCTACACCACTATCAAACCCTATACCATTATGTGTCATTTTCCCAACACATGACAAGGGTCTCACCACTTATTTAGCCAAGATATATCTAAACTAGTACATGAGAACTATCTAAAATTAAAAGGTAGGAATATTTATTGAATTATCCTTTGTCATTGTAAGTGATTCCATAAAAAAAATCTATGACAGTAGATGGTTGCTATTATATTTTTTATATATAATTTTTTTGCGCTCTATATGAGTAATCTTTAACAATTTTTGGTATCCTACCAAACTTCTTGAAAAAAGGTTTCTCAGGGAATTTATAACATATGCATTGTAAGATACAACACATGTTGATCCTTTCTAGTCTTCATATGTGGTCAATTTTTGTTCTTGGTTGAAGATTGTTTCTTAAATCATATGGTTTTAACTTTTTTAAATTTATTTTTTTAGCATTGGTTTTGGTCAAATATTAAGCAGTAGGTGTGAATCCTACAAGTACTTTGGTGGTCAATTAGGTTCATTTGTATGTTATAGTAGTTATGATAGCATTTGTTGATTTAATGCCAACTATTTTTAGTAGTATAGTACTAATAGTTGTGGCTTTAGAGTTGTTAGTGTTGATAATGAGTACTCGTAATTGAATGAAATAAATTCCTTAGATCTAAAAAATAATAAATCATGTGATGTCACATAAACACACCATTAAAACATCACTTAATGTATAACTATCAATCTGCCATTTTTTTAGGGGTCTTTTGGACACCTCAACAAAAAATTGTTGATGGGGCATCATATTTCATGATGTGAACCAAAATCCTTATTTATAAGCAAGTTCCTTGACAAGTAAGCTATTATAAAAATTGGGAGTGATTTGAAATTGCCACATGATTTTGAGAGGCATGAAGTTAGAGTTCTCAACTACTAGGCCCTCTCCCCTAGCATTGGTTTTGGTAAAAGATTAAGAAAGATAAATGAATCATGCAAGTACTTTGGTGGTTTGTACAATTTATGTCAATCACAAGGATGGGACCTATGAGCCCTACTCCACAACTTTTGGGTTCTACAAAATAAATTTGTGTACAAGTTGTTAATTTTTACCAACCAATCGTAATGATTAGCCCAAACTATTAAGTTTGACTATTTACATTGAATTAGAATTATAACTAAAACAATATCTAGATATCCATTATTTTATAAGAATTGTGGTCAATTTTATTCTCTCTAAAGAAAATTACAAGATTCTTTTATTCAATTTCAATTTCAAACTCATCATAAATTATGATTTATCTTTATATTTCTCCATGAGTACCAAATTTTTTGATATATTTGTACTTAGATTCTACCATTACATGACACTTGTATACATATTTCTTTATATTTTATACATTAATAAAAAGTCATTATTACAAATACTTGCTTATTGTATAATTAAATTTATTAATATTTTCCTTCATTGGTTTGGCAATTGTTGAATTCTAAAGAATCTCAAATGAAATGCAAATTGTAATTATTAAGAAACTAGGAAACATGGCATGTAATCATTAAATTGATTTAAAATTTGGATTGTCATGAACTATCAAATCTTTAAAATGTGTAGAGGAGAGGGACCAATAGTCATGTGAGCTAACTTTGCGAGCATGTAGCAATTGTATGGAATATCATGGGACTTCAAATTTTTTTAAATGTGAAGTGACTTCTTACCTATCTTCAACTAAGGTTTGGAGGCGACTAATCACACAACTTGGAACATAAGCATATCTAGTGAGAAGTGTCTTAAAATTGACTTTTTAAAGATTCGACAAAAATTTAATCATAGGATCTCTAGTAGTTGAAAATAAAAATATCATTTTTTTTGTTATAACAATATCATATTCTTGTTTAAAACATAACTTATATGTAGCCTAAATGATCTTGATACCTTTTGATAACCATATTTTTTTATCTCTAACCTTTATATCCAACACAAATGGACCAATAGTTAACACAAAAAAAAGTGTTTGTTGTTATAAAAACACTTATTATTGAAAATACTACTTATATTCAACTTTAAATGATCATAGAATTTTTTGATGATCCTTCATATTTCATGGGATAATATAAGGTATTTATTATGGTCACTTTTTATATTTGTGACGAGACAAAATATTAATATGAAGTACTCCACTACATATACATTGCTATTCCAATAGTCGTACACGTAAGAAACAACAATACTTCTTTAAATGACACGCTTATAGTGGATAGTTATGATATTTTATGTGAAACAAAAGAGTATTTGTTTTACATGTTAATGAATGTATTTGTGTTTTCTATATAACATTCATGGGTTCTCATGTATTAAGTATGAGTCTATCTTGACCAACATTTGATCTTTTTTTTATTTACATATAGATTAATTAATAACTGTATACAATATCAATATGTGACAAGATTAAATCTTCTAACCACAAGTACTATACTAACAATTAACCCCAACAAACTCTCCTATTGAAAAATCCAAATTGACATACTTTTAAGATTGTTCAGTCATGTTACCTTATGATTGATTCAAGAAGCGAAGTTGTTTGCAGGAATCTTAATACAAAATATCAAACAGGTTGTTTGCAGGACGCTTTCTCCTTGAGTAAAGAAACAAAGTTGTGGACGTTTGATCGGTAGATCTGGCAATCATTACTGGTCAAGACTCCACAAATCGCTTGAACGTGAGCTCTGATGTGCATGCCTTCCTCTTCAACCAGCAATGAGCGAACAGCTTTAGTGACGTCTTCCTTGGAAAAAGAATCATCCTCTTCATTTCTCCTGACCTCCACCCCCAACTTGAGTTCCTGGGCTACGAGCTTAGCATTTAAGCCCTGTTCGTGCTGCATGGGAAGAGTCACAAGTGGCACCCCAAATCTCAATCCTTCCGTCACTGAGTTCCACCCGCAGTGACTGAGAAACGCTCCTGCAGAAGAATGGCTCAGAATGTGCAACTGAGGCGCCCACTCCGTCACCAAAAGTCCTCTTCCTTGCGTGCGCCCCACAAAGCCCTGAGGCAACGTAGCAGCCATATGGTGGAGAAGAACAAAGAGAAATGGAAGCTCGCTCTCTTCTAAGCCCAGCGCCAATGCAGCGAGCTCATGGGCGGTAAGAATACATTCACTGCCCAAAGACACCACCACCACCGAACAGGGCTCCTGCAGATCCAACCAGGCCAAGCAATCGTCAACTGCCGGTCGTAGCATTAGATCGGGCATCTGCATCCCCACGGGAAGCACGGGCCGGCGGGTGGTTCTTTGTAAATACTCTAAGTATTTGCCTTCTAACTCTACGCACGTATTCAATGCTATCGCCCAGCTGCCCTGTGAACACATGCTCCACCGCTCTGCCATGCTAATGTGCCCTTCCTTCTTTTGGTGCACTTGGAGGTTCTTCCGGGCTCCAAAGGGTGAAAGGTGGATGTGCGCCGTGGGGAAACCAGGCGGCGGTACTGTGAGGTCTGGGACTTTTGTGCCCTTCTCAATCATGGCGGCTTGATGACCTAGAAGGAAACCTGCACTGGCAGCAGGCGTGTTGACGAAAAATATGGTGGGGATGCTCAGTTTGGCGGCGATGGGAGAAGCCCAGTATTGTGTCATATCGTGGATTACGAAATCCGGTGATATTCTTCCCAGCAGAGCTTCGAATGGCTTCTGCCAATCATCCATTGCTTTTAGAAGTAGTTCAAATGTGCCTCCTCGCTTCAGATCTGCAGTTGACTCAACGCCTGCAGGCAGCCCGTCTAGGCAGGGCAGTGGAAGCTCCAGAAGATGGATTTCTGGGGTGGGGTGTAGCTGCCTAATCGATCTGATATTGAGGGGAGTGGAGAGGAAGGATACTTTGAGACCGTGAGCACCCAATTTCTTGGCCAGCTCTAAGAAAGCTCTTATGTGGCTATATGAAAGCCAAGGGACCATCATAACATGAAGCTGCGGCATCTCTGCTTCCATGCTACTGAAATCATATTGCAAGTTTTCCATTGAAGCCAGAGCGTTCGATCGCTCATGACTCGTTTTGAATGTACACATCAGAAGTAGGTGAAGAGTTGCTGTGCTGCAGTGAAGAATTGTCATCATGCCATTGGACTTTGATAGTAGTGGAGGTGGATCTAGTCAAACATCAACGTACTTCAAGTATGTATTTTCTAGCCCGACTTTCAATATCATAAATCATCTCATCAAGAATATTTTTTATGGAAACACGTCATATATTTTGTAGCCCCACTTTCCATATCATAAATCATGTTTTTATAGAAAATATTTTTTTTATGGAAACAAGTCATAGTCACTTTTATAAGATCTAATCCGTCAAAATCATTAAGTATTGAATATAGTTCAAATGTGTCTCTACGAGTTTTGAACCTTGGTGGATGGTTTTTCCATTGCATACCATCATCCTCACCAATTTTGTCAAATCAATTGAGCTACAATCCTTCGAAGTATAGAGAATATTAGAAGTAACAACCATGATATTTCTACAATTCATAGTAATATTTAAAAATAAAATAATATAAAAATATTAATACACTCAAATTTATTTCATCATTGTACTCATTAATGTTCTAAACTTCTCAATACATCTTGAATAGTAGGTATGTACATGAGAATATTGAAAGAAAACCATGTTCATTCAAAGAAAACATTGTCAATTGAACAAAATAAGGAATAATGGCTTTGTATGATGGTGGAATTTTTTATTTTCAGTCAAGGAGGTTTTAGCTTAAGACCCATGCTTCAATGTCAAATTATTTCCATATCTACTCATATGAGGAAGCATTTTCCACTTAAATAGGAATTTATTTTACCACTTTATCTACATTCATCATTTGGTAAATTTTCAATTCATTGCGATAAATTATTTTTCATCAAATTGAATTCAAGAATTTATCCCCTAGTAATTGAACTCATCATAAAGCATTTACAATTAGTTCCACTTCTAGACAACTCAATCAAATTATTTTGGGATGTTTTAGACCAACCCTTATATTTTCTATACCACTTAACAAACTTTCTTCCAATTCACTTTTCAATTATATAGGTGAAAATTTGGTTCTCCCAAGTCAAGAGTCTATTAGTGACCTCCATATTTTCATGTGGTCTAGCATATGACTCGATTATGGATAATCATCAATTGATGGCACATTTTTTTAAAAGGGAGCAATGAGGATGAATATAATAACAAACATATTCACTTGATAATCATCATCCACACATTAAACTAAATGCATTTAGAGCATTCACTGGAGTGGAGAAGCCTACACATGTTATATTGAAATAACTTTTGGAATATAAACACGTTGCTTTGCCTCTAACTACTTAAGGTAATTTATACATATAAAGGGGCTGCACCACAACTTAGGGCTAGATATTTTATGGCTGTCACCACATGCATGGACATGAGTCATTGCATCACACTCAAATATAAATTCATGACCTTAGCAGCCAAAAATGTGGTACAAGTTGAGGGTCTAAATAACATTAGGTAGTGTATATTCTTTTATGCATTAAGAGTTAAACATTCAATTCAAGTAAGAACGATTAAATTATAATTATAATTATAATTATAATTATATATATAATTATATATATATATATAGATGTTAGTATATTTAAAAGATGTGGAAAGATATTAGTCTTGAAGCACTTATATGTGTGCATTTAAATATCCATACTAATGGCATCTATAGTGCAACAAGTAAAATTTTAATTTATCATTTTTTTGTATTTTTAATATTGAATATTAATTTTTTTTAGCAAATAAAAAAATTCTATCATTTCATTGAAATGGATATAATAAATTGCATTTATTGAACATTATCAAACATCAAAAAATCTTCTAGATTCATGTTCTAACCTCATTGTGATGAATTGTGATGAGTTCACCAATGTTTTTGGGGTCAAATGACCATATTTCATGCTAGTTAATGGTTTTTTAAAGGAAAAATTCTTGTTCACTACTTATTGTAAACTGTGAATTTTCAACTATATATTCTTTGGGTTATTCTAAGCTCTACATTATTTTTTGAAGACTATCAATGATGTCTCATTTCATACCTAACCATCCCTAATCAACAAAAGGAAGAATGTAGAGCTCAAAATAGCCAAAGAATTTATAGTTGAAAACTCACCATTTATACAAAGGAAAATTTAAATTAAATTTCCAAACCCATAAGTAAAATGGTATTGTATAACACATATATTATTCCTATAAACTTCTTTACAACAATAATGTCTTGAAAAGTAGAAAGTTGAAACAATCACTCTCCAATGATAAGAGGTGATTTCACAATCATAAAGGACAATAACAACTATTTTTGAGTCCCCATAAAATTTAGAAGATGTATGAAAAACAATCCTCTAGGAAACAGTTCATACTCTAATAAAGACACAAAATAAAATATTTTTAGTTTTTGGAAATATACACTACTAAAAAAATCAATTGGATGTCAAGATCTACCATTGCTGAGCTTACCCCTATTCCCCCTTAACCTTACCCTATTAACATGGCCCAAAACTCAAGAAGGAAAAAATAGGCCAAGATCAAGTGTCCATGGGTGAATTTTGACAAGATACCCCTAGGATAGTGGCAATCAGCCAAATAGGCAATCCAAGATTAGCAAATGCATTGGTTGCATTGCTGCCATAAGACAAGCACTCCTGGTGGCTTCCATGAAGGGCACTTATTGAAGTTGATGTAGGTTCTCCTTCCATTTACATTTTTTTCAAAATATAAAGAAAATTCAATAATATATGCATGGAAAAAACTATAAGAGGGCAGTTTTTGACATTTATAAAACCTTTCAACAAGAAATACATGGTCATTACACCATTTATTCAACTCGTCATTTTCACCATAAATACAATCCCACATTTTATGCAAAGAAGGTTGTAAAGCCAAATGAATAACAAGGTATCAAGTAATTGTACTAGGATCAACCCATTGCCAACTAAATGCAAAATAACCACAAGCTCTAACAAACTTAGTTAAGATCCTCGAGTTATATACTAAATATCCAATTGGTCATTAAGTGTTCTATATTTTGAATTATCATCTAAGGAAACAAATGAACATTATTACGGGTGGGAAAACTGTGCCGACTGGGGAGTTCTCTGCTCCGGGCGGGAATACTGTGCCGACTGGGGAGTTTTCTGTTTTAGGTAAGCTTCGGGCGGACCTGAGGGTCGTCGGCTGCCTTTGGGCAGAGTTCCTTTAACTGATAAAAATGTTGGAGTAACTGTGGGGCAAGAGGCTGAGGGGTTTGCGGCTGGTGATGTTCTCAGGGACGCTAGAGCTGGCGCTGGCGTCGGGGCTGGGACTGGTGCTAGCGTCGGGGCTGGTACTGGTGCTGGCGCTGGGGTTAGAGGTGTTGGCTTCGGGGCTGGTGCTGGTGCTGGCGTCGGGGCTGGATCTGGTAAGAGTATCAAGGGTGTTGGCTCGTCTGTGCGTGCACCTAGATCATACATGAATATTAGGCAGAGTTTTGGTGGTTTCATCCCTATCAAAAACACCATCACAGTGAAGCTTAAGGACGAGTTAGCAGGAGAAATAAGTGATAGTGAAGCAGAGCTTTCTGCTCAAGGGGTGATCTGTCGGTTTAGGGGCTTTTGGCCAAGCCTTCCTCAGCTGCACTCTTGGATCACCAATGAATGGGAGCCCCTCATCACTGGTAAAGTTCATATCTTCCCAATGGCCAAAGATTTTTTTGTTGCTAAGTTTGATAATACCTTAGATAGAGACACAATCTTATGTGATAATTTCTTCAGCTGGGAGGACAAATACCTTTTGATGATTAAACCTTGGCACTCCAATTTTAACCCAGCTTCTGAAACCTTCAATAGAATCCCGATTTGGGTCCGTTTGCCTAATCTCCCTCTTCACCTTTGGAATGACTCTCTCCTAGAGGAGGTTGGGGATGCCCTAGGTGATTTCTTACTTGTGGACAATGAATCTTCTAATCTTTTTCACTCTACCTTTGCTCGAATACTTGTTGAAATTGATGTCTCAAAAGGACTGCTCGCTGAGGTTCTCTTAAAATCTTCTAGGGGGTCTTGGATCCAATCGTTGGATTATGAGGGGGTCCCTTTCCGCTGTAGAAGATGCTTCAAAACTGGACATGCTGCTGCGCAATGTGGATTCGAGAAGAAGACAAAGACAACTACTTGGTGGAATGGCGCTTCTCAACAACATTACACGGTTGAGAAGAAATCTGATCAGCTAAGGAGCTTCTCTGAGGTGGTGGTTTCTGACTCACAAGTTGTTGGGGCTTCTGATTCACAGACTGTTGGGGTTTCTCCTTCCTCCGTTGGGGGAGCTACCATGATAAATCATATTGAGCAAACGATCAGACCGGTTTTTGTTTCTAGTGATGGTGCTTCGATTCCCATCTCTGGCAGCTCTCTGGTCATTCCCACACCTATTCAGGAGAACTATGATGTTACCTCTAGGGCTGCAGATTTTCATCCTCAGGAAAATGATGGGCTGGCTTGGCAGGCTAAGGCATCACAAGTTGAAGAAGGCTAGACTACTGTTACTGGAAAAAATCTAAACCCTCTGGGCCTTCTTTCGATATGACTCTTCGCTCCAACAAGCAAAGCTCTAATTGTAAAACCTAATGGTGTTTGTTTGGGAGCTGGTTTTTTGTTGACTGTAGCTTGTCTTTTCTGCAGTCTGGTCTTTTTGGTTGTTTTCAACAGTTTGGCTTTTTGGCTGTAAAGGGTTTCAGATCCCTTCAAAATCTGTTTTCCCCAATATCAAAAACAAATGAACATTATTAGCAAATTAAAAAGTGAACAATAATTAATTATTAGGTCAAAACGATCGCTTTATTGGGGAACCAGAGTATTTCCTCTCAACAAATGTTTATCCTAGCTGTAAATGAAATAAGGCAAGGGCAATGGAACATATTTGTCATATGGATTTTGTAGAAGGAAGAATTAGTCAGATAATCCTTTGTCCTTTGTGCTCTATTCAATTTCATATTTATGTTTGATTGTACAAACTATTATTGTGAACTACAATTTATTATATTTTTTTTTTAAATAAACAAGATATTACAATTCATCAAATACATTATAGAACCTTTGTCAAACTTATTAACACAGAGGAACAATTAAGTGAAAAATAACTTAGGTCTAGATTAATGTGGTGAATATAATAGTTAATGCATAAAATTAAAAATATATATATAATAATATTATTATATAATAAAAATATAAAATAAAATTAATAATATAATAGTAATAGTCGTAATAGTAATATATAAACAAAATCATTTTTTAAATGACTTACCAATTGACCTCATGTACTACACAATTGTATGCAAAAAAATAAACCATTTTTTCCCTTAATTGACCTTCCATACCTCTTCGATATACCCAGTGCACACTAAGGTGTGAATGCTAGTTTAAATACATATATAAGTGTCTCAAGACTAATATCTGTCCACATCTTTTCAAATATACATTGAAGATATCCATAATAACATCAAAAAATAATAATTTAATATATATGTATGCGTATATATTCTTCATTATTGAATTTGATGGTACTTCTTGAATTGAATGTTCACCTAACACATACAAGAATATACATCTCATACTACTGCTGCTGCTGCTTTATTTATTTTTACTTAAAAACACTTATTAAAATCAAATATCTCTTGAAAGCGTCAAACAGTGGCAGGTGAGAGAGGTTTCCAAATAAATAAACCACGTCAACCAGCAGAGTAAGGAAAGTGACTCAAACCCTGGAATTCGTCAACCTCTTGAATTGCACAATCCGCGTGGGGCGCTCAAAACAACATAACGAAATCCGCGTGGAGGTTTCTCCGGAGCAAAGAAATTCACCAGACAATTAGGTAATAGAAATATGATTAAAAAAAAGTGATTGTTAATTTGATTAAAAAATGGCAACTGATTACGCACTGAAAGTGTGAGTGCCCTGCCCAAAGCCAAAGCCGTGGGTAACGACTTATCACACAAATTATCATCTTCTTCATCGATAAATACCGTAGGCTACCACATCTACTTCATAATCTTCGCTTCTTTTGGTTTCTGAAAAATGAGCGCCAGTGCAAAGCGTGTTGTTAAGTTGCAAGAGGGCCTTCGGATATATCACTCCATGCCTGAGTTTCTGACGAAGGGAACTCATTGATCGTTTAACGTCGGCAACGGAGTTCCCTTCTTTAGGAATTCTGCGCATGGAGTGATCAGTTGCCGTCATGCGCTTCATCTATTCTGCCGTCCGACACTGTTAAAGTTGTGTTGTTGGATGGAAGTGTGAAAGAGTTTGAGAGAAGAATAAAGGCTGCACAAGTCATGCTGGAAAATCCTCACCATTTTCTCTGTAACGCCAATTCTTTACAGACGGGGAGTCGAATCGATCCGCTGTCAGCAAATTGCGATTTACAAGTGAAAGAAATTTGTGTCCAAATTACACTCTGCGCTCTCGCCTTCGGAGATTTTCGCCATTAATGCATCTGCAAAAAAGACTTCGCACAACTTTTCTTCTCTCCGCCCAAACACTGAAATTTGTCATTCCTACAAAACAGAGGAGTTTTCAGTGAAACCAAATCTGAATTTGGAGGACTTTCCGGAGGTTGAATGCAGATTATACAGGATTACTTGGAAGCCAAAGTTGGAGAGTGTTAGGGAAGTCCATGTAAGGGGATGACTTGAGCTTTCTAAAATTGACTAGAGATGGAACACCCACAAAGAATGGTTCAAAACTATTTATTGAAAAGAAAAAAAATTCCAAGAACATGGATTTTTGTTCCCAAAATTAAGTTCTTGTAAATATCATTATACAATCCTAAAAATTATAGGCATGTTGATTTGCAGATATTTTTATGATTTATTTAATATTAAAAATTAGTTGAGAAGTAAAAGAGTTTTAATTTTTCTTTTATGGGTCATTCAAAAGGTTAGTATGTTTAATTATGCAAATATGTCTTATGACAAATATCTAAATTAAATAATTGAAATAATTATTTAATAAATCGATTAGAAAATTAAGGTTAGAATAATAAAGACAAAATTAAGTATTTTTTTAAATGAATTAAATATAACGTTTGGTTGGATTGTGGAGAGAGGAAAATGATATTAAAGATAATCGGAATTGATTGTCACTATGTTTGAAGTTTAGAGCTAGCTCACATAAATGCCTCAAAATCAATAAATTGGCAAGCTCTATTTTGGTTTATATTTGCACCATGGAAATGGTATTTGCAGGTGCAAAAATATGGCACGTAGACTTGTACTTGTAGCTATAAAATGATTGGTTGAAATTTCATGACTAGAAATCACTCACCTATGTTTCTATGAACTATATTTGAAAAAGTGTTTATGAAAATAGTTTGGGAACTTATAATGTGAGAGTCAAGTTCTCTTTAATTAATCCCCTCAAAGGATATTCATCATCTATGACCCAAGATCAAAGATAGCAAGAAAGTATGCAATATGCCTAGGATGATGTACATGCTCAAACAATGAAATTAGATTCCTCAATGATGATGTGCAAGTGGATTAGAACATGCATCATGATTTCAAATGAAATAATCAATGAGCTTAAATAATACAAAAAAACACACAAATATGTGTTAGGTTAGCTCACAATGGTTAGTAGGAGTAAGTCAACAAGTTTCGAATTTAAAAGTTTCAAGTTGAAATATGTAACCACCAAAATGACACAAGACAAGTCTATACTTGCAAATTTGATCCAAGGTAGCAAATGTGAGACCTAGGTATTAGGATCACTTCTATAGGATGAGTCATAATGGCATTAGGATAGGATAATGTTATGATCCAATCTGATGTAAGATTATGCCACTTGGAAACTTGTTATTGCATGAAAGATAATCTAATCAAATTGGGACCAAAACATAGATAAAAGGGCATGGGTATGTAGTTATCACCATTACATTTCTTTTGTGCCACTTTGATGTACATGCAAACTATTACAAGGATGCATAAACAAGAAATCAACATGGAAATAAATTATTTTCAAACACTCAAATTTCATAGATATACTTTAAACATACAAACATGATTGGCAATTCTTGAACTCTCCTTACAACGAGTGCTTCATAGGAAATCTAAAAAAATAGAAAGAGCATGCAATGGGTAGCATCAATCACACATTTAAAATTGGCACTATTTACAACTTGCTTAAAAATATCTTTGAAAGAGTAAAAAGTAAAAGAAGAAGAGTATGATATTTTTTTTAATACTTGAAGAAAGTGGTAAATAACAAATTAAGAAAAATATGATATGGATCTAACTATGTAAAAATATTTGATAAAGCTCCTTTATATATGGGAAAAACTATGTCTCTATGCTCCCAAAGGAACGTTAGTGACATATATATCCTCCTCAAATCGGTTGCATACAAAGGATGCAAGGTATTATAAGAAAGGAGAAATTATATAATCATTGTAAAAACATTTAAACATGGTGAAAATACCATCATATGATGATACATGTAAGGGCATAAGAAAGATTAATATGAATGTTTTAAAAATTAGGTTAAAATTATATAATGTAATTCCAAGGTTATAATGCTCATGTTTAGTTTGAGTGTGGGCATCTATCCATAGAAATATTGGTGAACTCATCACAATGAGGTCAAGACATGAAATTTAAATATTTTCTAGTGTTTGATATTCCCTTTTGCAAACTTGGTTTCTATTTTTCATGCATAGGATACTAAAGGAAGGTCATGGATATCTTAGCCATGATATATGAGGGGTTACCTCTCATTGCAAGGTGGTTTTAGTTCATTATTTGACTATTAAAAATGTGTTATTGTTAATTTTTTAATGGTGAAGCAATTGCAAGTGTTTCAAGAGCTAGAGAGTTATTGAATGAGATTATAGATGTTGTATGGGAATTATCAAATATCTAATGTCCCTAATTGGTAATGGAATGAGGCATATAGATCCTCTTTTGAGCTAGAGTTTTTTGACATCCAAGTAGGGTCTTTCTCTAGTTCATATTAGTGTCTAATTTTTGTGTATGTTTCTTATGTATTATTTTTACACATTTATAATTATTTCTAGATATTTTTTATTGATATACACTCATCTTTTCCAATTTGATATCAAATATAAGTGCTTATAAGTAAATTCCAATAAAGTGTTCATTATTTTTTGTGTAAGGGGGGAATCGGGAAATATGTGAATGAGATAATTGATAAATAGAAACTAATCTAAATAACAAAATGCTAATGATTCATGCCTATTACTCACAAAATGAAACTACACAATTAAAGAGTTCAAGAAACAAAATTGAAAGAACAATAACAATTGAATTCAGAAACTATAAAGTAGCTTTGCCATCCCATGTTGGAGTTTCTTCGCAAAAGATGATGGGTTGTTCGTATCAATATGAAGCCTCCCTTGTGCATGCAAAAGCTTGAAGAACGTACATGTGTTGATCGAAGACGTGTGTGAAGCTTTGTCAAATGTCGATTAAGATCTTAGCATTACTTCGTTGTGTAAAATAGGATGATTCTCCAGTCATTTTTTAGGAAAAAGATGGTTGTTATATCGATTTTTTGTTTCGGAATGAATGCTTGAGATTGCATGGTAGAATATCTTGATTGATGAGTGAAAGAGGTTGAGACGATTTAGATGAGCATAATCTGTGAAAATTGATTATGTAATTGGTGTGATTGAAGAAATAGATTGATCTATCAAGAAATAGATTAAGCAATTGGTGGTTCATAATTTTCTCAATCATGAAAGTGGGTGAGGAAAATTAATTAATTGATTTAATTAATTAATATTTTTTGGAGTTGAACGTGCAAATCAAGTTTGACTTTTGCAAACAAAGTTGTATTTGTTTGATTTGTTTTTTGATGATGTTTTGAATAATTAATTTTGATTATTCAAATTTAGGGGAAAGTTGCATAGTTAACTATTATGTTTTAAGAATTTAATTGACTTGGGGGAATAAAGTGAATTAGTGACATAATTAAATAATTGACGTTATTTGATAAATTAGGAGGGGCATACAGAAAATTCATCGCCAGCAATTCATTGATGGAAAATTCACCGCCAACAATTCACCACCATGAAAAATTCACCAATGGAAAATTCACCGCCAGCAATTCACCCCCATAGAAAATTCACTAAAGGAAAATTCACCGCCAAATAAAATTTAAAAATATTTGGCGGTGAATTTTTCGTCGGTGATTTTTTCATGGCGGTGAATTTTCCATCGATGAATTGTTGGCGATGGATTTTCCTAGAGCCATTAGGAGGAATAAAGTTAGATTAGGACTTCATTAAATGAATGAATTTTATTTAATTAGTCAAAAATGATGAAAAAGCGAATTAATTAAATAATGTACTATTATTTAATTAATAACAAAAATTAGGGTTTTAGGACTTTATTAGATAAATGAAATTTATTTAATTCATCAAAATTGATGAAAAAGTGAATTAATTAAATAATTTATAATTATTCAATTAATAGAGAAAAATAGGGTTTTTTATTCTTTTGATGTGAAATGCACTGATATTTGATGATAATGATGCCAATGATGTGAAAATGTCATTTAAGGTGTGCGATAAGTGTTAGTTCAATTCTACATGTCTACATTTTACCCCTCTTTAAGAAAAAGTATTGGTTGCTTTGTTTCAAACATTTCGATGTTAAGATCAAGATTTAAAAAAAAATTATATGCCCCACTGTGCCTCGGTGGTCAACGGAATGATGGTAGGACTCTAGGCTACCCCCTCAAAAGGTTTGCTGAAAAAATCACTTTGAGGTCAAGCTCATGACACTATTTCATTTTAGTTTAGATGTGTAGAGAAAAAAAATAAGCCTATAGGTCTCTTGCTGCTAGTTCAAATATTCTTGAGGGTTGATCCCACAATACTGGTTTACAATTTTTGGCCAAACTAGACATTGAACTAAATTTTTTTAACTAAATCTTCACTTTTAGGTACTTATAGCGGCTAAACCGTGAGGAATTTGAAGATGATGCAAACTAGTGATTTGTGACATTTTGTCTGTAGATTCCAAATATATTTTTTCAAAAAAAATTGAATTAGATTGCACTTCTTTTTCCATCTCCTTTGAAAACTAGTTGTTAATAGTGAACACCATTTTTAAAGAGTGATGTCACTAGCTAACACCTAACTTTTTATTTCTATGAAGGATAAAATTCTATTTTTAAAATTTAGATTCGTAACTATGATATCTAGTGCATGGAATTGGTTTCATAGCATTTCATTGAATATTTTTTTCTTAATTAAGTTTCAAAGTCAAGCCTTTTACAATTTAGACATGATTCACTCGCTAAAGCATAACCTTTTTTGTATGTATCAAAATTCTTTTTTTTTTGGTTGGATCAAGGACATTGATATCTAGTGCATTGATATTTTTCAAAAAAAAAAATTCATAATATGCTATTTTTCTACGTGTAGAACATAGAGCTTGATTTTTAGTGAAAAACTTATGTTTAATCAAACTAAAAAATAAAATACATAATAAAACCTAAACATATTAAAATTATATTCGATGGATAGCTCGTTCCAAGGACTATCGTCATCCAGTTGGGTTTGTGAAGTCTCCACAATTTTCATCCTCAACTAGAGCTCAAAGGGAAACATTCTACAGAAATTTGGTGCAAGAAAGGGAGAAGGGAAAAACGGGGGCTTTGAATGAACCTAGGTTTGAGTAAACCCCCCTTGGTGGTTCGCTAGAACCAGGGTTTGAATGAACCCTAGTTCGAGCGAACCCCTCCTTTTATTCAATTTTTCATTGTCCTCATTATAAAAAAATGCCAAAAAAGTGGGTCCCATCATTTAATAGGGTTCACTCGAACCAGGGTTCATTTGAACCCCTTTTGGGTCCATTTGAACACTCCAATTCATGCAAACCCCTAAAAAGAAAAAAAAAATTCATAGGAGTGTTTTTGCAATTTTCCTTCCTCACTAGAATTGTAAACTAGTATTATGGGATTACCCCAGGAGGTCCTAATTTTTACCTAGTGAAGGTTTTCTAAGTAAAAATTACGGGTTTTGGGGGGTTAAAATATGTAATTAGGGTTCTAATTACCTCATTTGCACGTTGAGCCTATAGAGAATTCTTGTCTCTAGTTTTCTTGTTTTGTCAGTTGTCGAGGAGCATGGCGAGGATTTGGGGAGCCCCACATGTCGCGAATGCGATTCACGAGTTTCGAAGGCTTGCAAGCATTGGTGCCCCGGTATGTACCCTTTCATTTCTCATTTTCATCTTTTCATGTTTGTGTCATTAATGCACAAAGACAAAGTAGGCGAATGTGCTAATTTTAGGATTTTCTCACTTTTGCATCATTTTATCGCTTTTGCTCTTTGTAAATAGCTTGCTTTTGATTATTCTTCATGCACTTGCTCAGTTTGTTCATAATTGACCTAAAGTTTCACTCTTGCTTTTTGCCTTTGTCTATGAAAGGAAGAAAATTGTTGTTGACTATGGTTTAGGACATAGAACAATAATCTAAAGTTTACAATCTCATTCAAGGAAACCCTAGAGATCTCAATCCAAGATTGAAGTAGAGGAAAGAGATCTTTCAATAGGGTTCCCTAGGGTATGATTAATGACTAAAGAGGGGTTCACCACCAAGCTAGGGCTTGGAAAGACTAGCAATATGTAATTTCTAATGATTAGACCTAATGACATGCAAAGCTTCACTAAATGACCTAGAAATGAATGCAAAATAGAATAGAATGTTGAGAAACTAGAAATTTGCACTTGGAAACCTATAGGATCTTGAATGGAGATCTAAAATGTTGAAAACACTAAAATTAATGTAGACTGGGAATCATACGCCAGTCTAGGCGATTTAATCCCAGATTAGGGTTTTTGGGTAGGAACATAAATCTAACAAAGACAAGTCTAGAACTCTTGTAACCTACAAATTTGACTGTACTAGGACTCATATGCCAGGAGTGGTGTATCATTCCAATTTGGATTTTTTTGAGAATCAGGACCTAAATCTGCTCTTCAATCTCTGCTTAATCTGAACTCAACTTGATTTATGAGTCTAGATTGCCAAATTCTACTCTGTAGGTATCCTCCAATGATCTTCTAAACAAGGTGACAACTTAGACAACTTTGCAAGTTGAAAACTTCTTCTAATCTTTTCTCCTTAGGGGATCTTCAACCTAGATATGCAAATCATACACTAAAGAGAGGTAAAAATATTGTTTTGTTAGTAGAAAGGGGTTTGCCTTGGTCAAACCCCTTTTTGGTAATTAAGCCTAGAAATGAAATCAAATGGAAAGGAGGAATGATGCAAATGAACAAAATGTAATGTTGTAGCTCACCAAACCCTAGCAATAAAGTGTTGTAAAATGTAGGAAATGTACCCAATGGATGTAGATCTTGACTCTTGCTTGAATGCATGATAGATCTTGAATGGAACACTTGCTTGAATCATAAAACCCTACATCACAATTGTTAGCTCAAAAACAAACATGATGCATGATGACTTTGACATGATGCTTGATACTTGAATAATGCTCTAAAACACTTAATAATCAACTCTTTAATGCTCTTTAATGCTCTTGAATGCTCTTGTAAGTGCTCTTATGATAACTTTATAACTTGTAAACTTGCTAGGTGAAAATGAGTGAAATAACCTTGTATTTATACTTGTTTATGCCTAATTTCCCCTAAATTACAACACTACAAGCCAACGTTAGATCTAGGAGAAAAAATTCCCACCAAGAACTTGAATTTAATTTAATTTTAATCCACACGGGGCTCATACACCAGAAGTGGTGTATGAGTCCCATTAGGCTAGGATATGGGACACATTTTTCAAGAAATTCTTATATTCATGTGAAATCCAAATTGAGGCCCCAAAACTTAGGTGGGATTCATACACCTAAGGTGGCGTATGAGTCCAAAATCACTAAATGTAGGCTAGACAATCTAAAAAGACATGAACTATAATTTGATGTTGATTTATATCAGGATTATCCTCAGAAAGATGCATTAGTTAAGGCTTGTGGATGCAAAATAAGGCCAATTAAAACATAAAGAAGCCCAATTAATAATGAAAACCCTATATTAGTGTGAAAGTATGGTATAACACTGTACAACACCCTAAATAAGGTATTATTAAGTTCATTTATTTTACAATGGCCCAAGACCCAATGTGAATGTGTTAAACATATTACAAAATTAAATTAAGGCAACATTAAGTCCAATTTAACAAGGAGGGCCCAAAAAAGTGTGAACATGTCATGGACAACATTTTTCGACACTACATTTAGCCCCCAATTTAGTGAGAAGATGAACCTACTTCAAACTCACACTAAAGTAGACCAGCACACATCAAGAGGGGTCCCAATACACCAATGCTAGTAAGATAGGATGGAAATGATCAAGAGGGGTGATAAAGCCCCCAGGATCAAGATCCTATAGTAGACCAACATAAGCACAAAAGGACACACATAAAATATGATATAAGGAGCAATGAAAAGGCACAAGCATACACTTCCAACGATAAAGAAAAGAGAAAAAGAAAAAGAGGGGTGGATCAAGCTTCAGTCATTTGTCCATCACGATGTGGATCAGATCTAAGTTGTTTGTCTGAAAATGCACACTCACTTTGGGGCAATGGAACTTCAGGCTATCCACTGGGTGATTATCCAAAAGATGAGATACATACGCATGAGGTTGGTATATGCTGAAGAAAACAAGCGAGTGCCTATGGGAAATTCATTCCTTGGATCGACTTCCCATTCAACTAGACCAAAGTTATACCTCCTAATAGCTTTGATAAGGCGCCATGCAACAATGAACTTCAAGCTTCATGAGGCAAGCAAAGCTTTGTATACTTGAAACTCATGAAAAAACTAGATGGATCCATAGGCATGCAAGGTGTGTTATGCGAGGTGGCCATATAACCAAAATTGTGATTGCAAAAATAGTGTCAGGGATGTTCAAAAGAGTCTTGCTTAGTTCATGTAAGATCTCTGACTTAGGGAACATGGTGCCTAATGTCTCCAAGAGAGGACCAATCAAAGAATAAAAGATTTTCAACTTAGGGGATGTTGTGTGTTCCATCAAGCAACTAAGAGGAATACAATATGCTAAGAGAGATCACGCTCTTGAAGGACATCACACCCAATGTCACCACAAAGTGAAAGATGCATCGCATGATGTAAGAAGACTACACCATGAAACATGAAATGCAAAAGAATAATGCCAATGTATGCCCACACTTTAAATATATTGCTAAACACCATGCTATGAGCAATTACTTTAAAGTAGCGAATGATAAATGCTAAAAGTAAATAAGATGAGAGCTTATTTGGAAATACCTATGCCAAGTCATATGTTTCCAAATAAAAACTACGTCATGCAAAATGAAAGAGAGGGATTGCCCCCAAAATTAAACTCCAAACACATGAGGGGTCCATGGATTTAGGGTCACTATGTTCTTGCTACAATGTTTTTATAGATCTCAAAACTTTCATCATTCCCCAAAACTCATAGAACGAGAAGAATGGCAAAGAGAGTGAAAACAAGGAAAAAACTTTTGAGACAACATGGAAGAAACATGAATGTCTTGGCACCTTGTGTCATCCCCAAAAGGAAAACACAAGACAAATGAAAAAGATAAAAGGAAAATCTTTTGGGTCAACATGGAAGAGACATGAATGTCTCGATGCCTTGCATCATCCCCAAAAAGAAAACACGAGAAAAATGAAAATATAAAGGAAAAGATAAAAGATTTATGACATAGAGAAGAATGAAGGTACAAATAGAGGAATATCACAAAGAGAGATCAAATAGAATTGTACGGGGGATCACATTACACACATGCAATCACATACTTTAGAAAAATGAAAAAGAAATAATGAAAAAGATTAGTAAGGCACATGCGATTCAACATATGAGTAGGTCATTTGCATCCCAATTGTGTTCATCATATATTGAAGGCGTACAACTAGCCAAAGGGACAATAGCAAGTGTCAAACTAGGGGTGTCACCAAGTTCAACACTCTTCTTAGGAGAATTATCGTTTAAGCTCATAGAAGAGGAAAACAATGTATTTAATTTGTTATGCACTTCCTCATAAATTTTAGCATTCTCCTCATCATCATCTAAATTAACCGCAACAGGAGGTCAAATGATAATGTCCAAAGAAGTGTTTGGCTCTTGTTGTGGTATAGTATCTTTTTGTTTCGACGAAGGGGGAGACTCATCATGCATCGCTTCAGTCAAGTTTGGATCTTGATTTTCTTTGTTTGTTTCTTCATTTAACCTTCGATAAAGGGCATGACATCTACATCTATGGGTATGTGCATGATCATCATGGAAAAAGCAAGCCCTTAAGTGGCTAAAAATTCAAAAAAAATAGAGTTAAACAACTTGACATAAAAATTTGAATAAGTTATCTATATTATTTCAAAAATATGTAAGAATAGAATCTATAGAAAATTGAATGTAGTTTCTAAACTACTAGGTTTATTTTAAAAATATATATATATTTGGTGAAAATTTGAAATTTCAATGCAATAGTACTTAAATTTTAGGGAAAAAATAAGAAGTACGTGTTTGTTTGACCACCCTAACCAAAATAAAATGATAGTATGCGAAGCATAAAATGTGAGGCATGTTTCAGATTCAAAAAATGTGATACTATTTGAAATCTATAGATGTTTTTCAATCAGCCTATCAATCAGGACTTTAGTCGTAATTCAAATAGAAAATGAATAATAATATTTTTTTAAATTCAAAGTAAAGCATAATTTATATTGGTGGAAAGCTAAGAATATTCTTTAAAAACCCTTTTCGTTTCATCAATTTTGGGTAAAAAAAAGTCGTCAGCCACATACCCATCATATCACCACTTTTTGGCCCATCATGATCCTGCACATGTACCCCTATGCTATCCAACATTTTTGTTTCTTTTTGTACGACTTTCAAGTCACATTTTTGTAGGAGCGGTTTTATCAACCATAGGTTTCTTTTCTACCTTAAGGGGTGTTAGCTCTCAAAAACATAGGCGGAATGCCTCAAGAGGCTGCCAATCTCTTGATACGCTTCAAGGTAACAGACAAGGTCAAAAAGCATTCAACCTTCTACTCTTTAGGTGCTGCTAGACCTGGGCGGGTATACCTCTCTAAATAATGCAGACTTAACTTGTGATTATCCTCTTACATCAATTTGTTCACAATGGAAATTGGAGGTGAACAAATGAAATCAAACTTGAAGGCAGTAACAATATTTTGATCTAAATCCTAAAATGAATGCTTAACAAATAGATGTAAAGAAACTGAGTGAATCCAAATGATGAAGTGCAGAGACTAGTGCCTTGTTGGGTATGCGGAGTCAAATGAGATCTGGATGAGCAACACTTCTTTGAGAAAACTCAAATTATCTGGCATATATTATGTTTACATCTTGTATAAACATGCAAGAATGTGATTACTAAGCTCTACTTGAACAATCCATATGAATCTCTCTGATTAATGTGATTAACTAAAAGGATTTAGTCTTTACTTGAAAGAATCAATCAATCAACCACACAAGTACAACAAATGTGCATTGATGAATTGAATACAAACTTGTTATATCAATTTAAACAATCAGAAAGAATCCATCTTGGAGAAAACTCAGCAATACTTTCACTAGATTCAACAAATAATTAGCACCAGAGAAATGCAGCAACATCAACTAATTCTCATAAATACCTCCATTCTAAAATCATGCAACAATAGTCTCTAATTTGATAATTTTATTCAACTATATCTACTTGCTATGTATCAAAATCTAATAACTCATTCTGATCCTCATTTTACAATTACAAAATTCCTATTTATACACCAGCATGAGAAAATAAATCATATTGAAATATCATGTCGGCCCTCCATAGAAATCGGCCTCCAATCGAGTCGACCTGCAACGGTTCCCAAATGTATACATGTCGGCCACAACATTCGAATTTATGTTATTCACCAGTGAAACAATTGGCGAGACATAACGTATAGTTATGCCGAAGGCAATTCAATCGCTAATCGCCCCGCCCTGTGGGTTCCTTTGTTCTGTGTGTTGTTCACTTTTGCCATGACCCAATAGAGTCGGAGAGAAGTCACATAGAATTCTTTATGTTTCCCTGAGATGCATTCTGTCATGTTTTCATTTACTCCAATCGCTGAGACATAAGATATCTCTCACTGAAGTGTTATTTTTTCTTCGTTCACAGTCGCTATAGCATTCAGACATCGGAGAGACCTCACGCAGACCATAATTTGTTTCACCGAAAGCCCCTTATTCATCTTGTGTGTCGCTATGACAAATTAATCTTCATACTGACAAGTCTTTTTGTTTTCATCGGCGAGACCGAAGGTCACTCACTGAGACCTCATATAGATATCGCTTAGTCTGGCCGAAACAGCATTGGTTCGCATAGTCGGTAAGACAATTCACACTCGCCAGGACCATATGCCGCAAACTTCAACTCTTACTGATGTAACATTTTCATCCTGTGTATCGGCGAGACATATCAATGTCAGGGAGACCTCTTGGAGATTACATTATGTCATACCGAAGCATCCCGAACTCATTTTAGATCACCAAGAGAATGCAACACTTATACCGATAGAGACCCTCTGCCATTTATATCGGTGTGACGCAACAAAATCGCTAAGACCTCCCTCCAATAACCCTTTGTTATATCAATATGCTTAGCTTTATCACCAGTCGGCAAGACACCTCAAATTCGTTGAGACCTCATACCGAATACAACACTCATGCCGATATGTCCCCTCTCTGTGTTTGTCGCTGAGACCAAAAGAGTTCGCCAGGACATTATACCGATGTTGCAACTCTTGCTGATGTATCCTCATTCAAACTATTCGCCAAGACACAAAGCACTCAGTGAAACATTATATCGACGACCAGACTCCTGTCGAAGTGTGAATCAACCTCTGTCGCTGAGACCGTGAAGAACTCCTGCCGAACGGTGCCTGCAAGAAAATTTTGATGGTTGTGACATCAAATGAGTCTTGCTGAAAGGAAACATAGACTCATGTTAGCAGAAAATACACAATGGGTCAGGGAGACAATGGCATTCTCACGCTGATAGGAACCAGAATGTAACATATGCATGACTCAATGGATTCTATGGGGCAACATGGGAAAAAAGTGAGCAGAATGATATGAAAACGAAACCTAGTGCTTATGATAAGGACATTATGGGAACTCAGGGTTACGCAAAACATGTGAAAATATTGCAGAAATTTACAATTCCAACAGTGGCTCCGTCTGGAGATGAATGATAGTAAGATCATTGCAAGGATCCACATCTTTGGGTGAGCAGACTAGACACAAAATGAGAAAAATGGAAATGGACAAATAGCATGATGGGATGAATGCAAAATGAATGCAAGATGGAGGTGAACCAAAACCCTAAACTACTGTGCATGGAAAATAATCTTAAAGAGGATAAGCAAGAGTTGTCCATGCACTGGCAACCCTTAATCCTCTATGTTGCTCAAGAGAAGAATTGTTTCAAGAATTGTCCATGAACAGGAAATTCTTGATCTTCACTAGCCATATTCTATAAATAGTATGAGTCTTCACCCTTCTTTCCAACAACAACAAAAGGTCCCAGCCACAAAGCTTCAAATTTACCATGCTTGCCCTTCTCCTGACACCTTGCATTCCACATCAACACCAAGTCATTCTCTTCAAACTTTCTATCCTTTGCCTTCTTTTCAAATAGATACTTCATATGTGTCTGTAACTTCATGTTTTGACTTTGAACAACCCTCCTTATTTCATCAAGTTCAACTAGTTGCTCCATTTTGTCTTCCATAGGTTCAGGAACATCCAAATCTTCCTGAAGGACAAACTTGTAGACTGGTAACAAATTTTGCAAAGGCATCCTGGCTTGTGCTCCATACACCAATTCAAATGGGGACTTTCCAATTGCCTTTTTTCACAGTAATCCTGTCAGCCCACACAACTAGTTTTAATTTTGAATCCCAGGCTTTCTTGTTCTGACTCAATATCCTCCTTATAATCTTCAAAAGACTCTTATTACTAGATTCAACTTGACCATTGGATTGTGGATGGTAAGGAGCTACATAAGAAATAGTAATGCCATATGTGGCACAAAAACTTTTAAACTCATCTGATCTGAAACACATTCCATTATCTGTGATTAACTTCAGTGGTGTACCAAATCTGGTGATAATGTTGTCCATCAAGAAATTTGTCACTACTTTGCTTGTAGCCTATTTAGTTGGGATTGCTTCTACCCACTTAGTAAAATAATCAGTGGCAACCAGTATCCACTTGTATCCCCCACTTGATTTTTCCTGTATCTCTCTAATGAAATCAATTCCCCATTGATGAAAAGGGGCATCAGCCTGCAAGGGTCGAAGCGGCAAAGCACCCTGGTACCTCAGTTTTCCAGAGAACTTCTGGCAAGCTTCACATTTTCTCACATGTGTAAAAGAATCATTAAAAACCTTAGGCCAGTAGTAACCTGCCCTGAGAATTTTGTGTCCAGTTGTTTTTGCTGAATAGTGTCCTCCACAAATTCCTTCATGCATTTCACTTAGGGCACGCTTGGCTTGAAACTCATCTAGACATAATAACAGTATACCATCTCTGTTCTTCCAAAACAGATCTCCATCCATGAAAACATACTTCGATGCTTGCAACTTCAACGTTCTCTTCTGGTTGTCACTCAATCCCTCTGGGCACTTCATGTACTTAAGGTAATGCATAATATCAGTATACCAAGGGGTGTGCTCAATACTTGCAATTGTAGTCCCTTCTTCTACATTATAGACTTGACTTGCTTCAATATTTGATTCTACCATTAGCCTAGCCAAACCTTGGCCTCTTACTAACTTAGTAATCTGTATTTCCATGTCAAACTCTTGAATCTTGTTGATCCATCTGCATATTTTCCCTGTAACTTCAGATTGTGTGAGAATGTCTTTGACAGCTGAATGAGGGACATAAGCAATTACCTTTGCTCCAACAAGATATGGTCTGAATGCTTTAGTAGCCTTCACTAATGCAAATGCCTGCTTTTCCATTATGTCATACTTCAATTCAGACCCTTGTAATGATTTACTAAAGAAAGACACAGGTTGTTCATGACCATCCTCATTCTTTTGTAACATAACAACAGCAATAATGTGCATTGAAGCGAAAGAGAATATATGAAAGGCTTTGTAAAGTTTGGAGATTTAACGACAGGAGCTTCCTTGATGGCCCTTTTGATAGATGTAAAAGCTTCCAAGGCCTCTGCAGTCCATTCCATTTTATGTCCTTTCTTCAACATTTTTGATATGGGCTTAATGATCTCAGCAAAGTTAGAAACAAACCTCCTAACGAAATTAATTTGTCCAAAGAATGAATATATAGCCTTAACAGTTTTAGGGACAGGAATTTTATCAATGGCCTCAACCCTCTCAGGATCTATTCTAATTCCCTCTTTTGAAACAATATGGCCTAAGAGCTTACCCTCTGTGACTACAAAATGACACTTCTTTGGATTTAAACTAATACCATATTCAAGAGCTTTGATAAATACCTTTTCCAGATGTTGCACATGATCTTCAGCCTTCTTTGAATAAGCAGTCAAATCATCTTGGTACACCACCATGATAACATTGATCAAATCAGCAAATGCTACATCCATAGCTCTTTGGAAAGTCGCTCCAGCATTGGTGAGACCAAATGGAATTCTTATGTATACATATGTTCCCCAAGGAGTTGTGAATGATGTCTTATACTACTCAGATTCTTTGACTTTGACCTGGTTGTATCCTGAAAACCAATCCATCATGGACAATAGTTCACACCCTGTTACCTTATGCAGTATAGCCTCCATATTGGGTAGAGGATAATTATCCTTGAGAGATGCCATGCTCAGATTCCTGAAGTCCACACATAATCTGATATCACCATTCTTCTTTCTCACAGGAACCAAATTTGAAACCCACGTTGAGTGCCTGATTGATTTGATACTTCCTCCATCTCTGAGCTTTGTCAATTCTTCTTGCATCTTAGGCTCCAGTGTTGGATTTATAGGCCTTTGCTTCTGTCTGAAAGGCTTGGCATCTGGCTTCAATGGTATTTCATGCTAAAATAAATACTCCCTATATGCTTTCAAATCTTCATAAGACCAAGTAAACACGTGTTTATACTTTCTCAGCAATTCTATCAGCATTCTTCTAATTGTAGGGCTTATCTTATTTCCTATGTACACCTTTCTTGGTGTTGTCTCAGTCCCCAAATTGATTTCTTCAATATCTTCTCTTCTGACTAGTGTTTACTTCATGAGAGATCGATCATTTCCATTGTACAGCCTCTCCAATGCCACTAAGCCCTTGGGCAGTTTATTTGTTTTGAGCTATAATATCTCCTTGCCAAAGACTGTTTGCTTCCCATCCACATCTTCAACAAAAGCATTAAAATCAATTTCCTGGGCTTCATACTGATCTATAAAATTGAGGAATTTCAAAAGGTCAGTATCATCATTGAAGACTTTCCAGGTAGAAATTTTATCAGGAACAACAGGCCTTGTCTTGAACTTAATCTGTGAAACGCCAGCCAATGTGATATCATCTCTTTTTAGCGCCACATTTGCTAAAAAATCAGCCATTATGTTCTTTGATCTGTCAATCCACTCAATTGAAAATGCATCAAACAATTCAATTGTGTCCCATACAACATTCCTATATTGCTTCAATATTTTGTGCTTTGTTGCATATTTTGACTTGATTTGTGAAACAACCAACTCAGAATCGCCCAAGACAGCCAACAACTTGATTTTATGTTTCACAGCTATGTTCAACCCTGTTAATAAAGCTTCATACTCTGCCACATTGTTTGTACATTCAAATGCTAATAGAAATGAATATTTAAAGGTGATACCTTCAGGTGAAACAAATACAATCCCAGCTCCATTACCTTCCTGGCTGCATGCTCCATCAAAATACATCTTCCATACGCCATTGCAATTCTGTGCAACATGTTTTTCAATTGGATCACTATTGGTTAATTTTGGCTGGGTTGGTTCTATTTTAAAATTCCCAAGATCAACATCACAAAAACAATTGATCTGATCTTGTTGTACACAATCAATAAGCTAGTTCATTCTTGGCTCTCTATACAATTTGACTTCCTGACCGTTCACTAGTCTTGTAGCATAAGACAGATCAAATTGGACATTTCCACCAACAGCTGTTGTCCACTGCCTTGACAAAAGCATCCCAAACTGAGGTGGAGTATCTATCACCGTTATATCTATATTATAAGCCACCTGTGGATAAGTAGCCAGCTTGACTTCAACTCCTCTCATAATGCCTACCACAAGAACAGGTCTGTTATCCATTGCATAGCATTTCCCTTCACATGTATCAACCCACATGCCAAGCTGCTTCATAAGTCCCACTGGCATGATATTTATAGCAGCACCAGAGTCTATCATGCAATTCCTCAGTAGTTTGTTATTTATAAGCAATGTAGTGAAAAAATGATCAACTTGTGGGGGGGTTGTTAACACATCACTCAAGCAAACCTCTAGGATATTTACTTTCTCCTACCTATTGATTGCTTTAATAGCTACACTATTCTCAGAATTCACATGTTTTTCATTTCCACTTGTTATCAATTGAACAGCAATGTCCCTATATTCTTTTATTTTCATCATTTTAAGTAGTGGGACAAACATTTTTACCTGGGATAACGCCTGAGTGAAGTCAAAAGAAGAGCCCTCCACCTTAACAATTTTCTTCTGTTCTGGCATTTCTCCTTAGTTTTCTTTCTTTTTTTTTTTACTAGGCTAATCAGGCTTTTGTATCTCTTTGTGTAATTCCTTCGCTTCCTCTTTTTGGACAGGCTTCTGTTCATATTTATCAGGCAGTCTCTTCACACTACATTGAGTAGGCACCTCAACAGAATGTGGCTCAGTATAATCTTCATCAGAATCATAAAAGATCTGTTGTTCATCCATATGGACATTGTACTTCTGATTAGAAACATCATACTCATAGCCTTCATCCTCTGAAGATGAGTACTTCTCATCCACATGGTGAAAAGTGTTTGAAGTCAAATACACTTTGTGATCTTCTCCATTGTTCTCCATCAACATTCCCTCTTCTTGCATCCTTTGAGCTACAACACAATAGTCTGGAGAATGTGGTTTATCACAAACTTCACAGAAGTAATTATTACTTACCATGTAAGTTCCCTTCTTGCTCAATGGATCAGGAGTCTCTTTGTTTCTAGGCCTAGCTGTTATAGGTTTTCCATCCTTCCAGTCTATATTATATGGCATATCATGCAACCTCGGACTCTCATTTTTGTACATATTCTCCTGCCTGTACTGATAATTGTTACTTTGCTGAGGAGGCATCGGGTTGTCTCTTTTACTGATTATACCAGCAGCCTTCTTGTTGTTTTCAATTGTCAGTGATATCTTCTGGGCTTCAGCCAGATCTCTTGGGAATCTATTTCTCAATTCATACCCTATTTTAGGATCAAATGCATTTAAATAAACACTCAATGCTACAAAATCTGGCAATCTTGATCCAGGAGGTACTTTATTCTGCAACTTGTTGAATCTTCGGTTGAAATCATAAACTGAGTCATTCTAATTTTTTTGAATTTGCATCAACTCATGAAGAGCTACATCTAGAGCATTTAGATTCCCATACTACTCTAGGAACCTATCCTGGAATGTTTGGAGAGAATTAATTGAGGATGTTGGCAAGCTATTGAACCAATCCCTAGCATCTTCAAGAAGTGACATCATAAATAGCCTCATATGTAAATCTTCATATGTCACACCTATGTCTTGGATGAAAATGTTGAAACTCCTTAAATACTCTTTAGCAGTGATTGCATTGCTCCCTATAAATTTGGGCACCATACCCCTCCAACTACCATCCATAGGATAAGGGTACAGATGAAACCCTATCAAATCAAACTGTCTGATCATTGTTGTATACTGATGTGGAGGAGGAAAAGGTGGGTACTGATGCTAGTGCATGGGATTATTGTAGTGTGCATTATACTGTGGGATAAAAGACTGACCAGGAGGTGGATGCATAGTTGTATGTTGTGTGGGAATATGAGGTGGATGATTTGGTTGATTATAGTAATTTCTTGTCTGATGGTGAGGAGACACTGGTGGATTTGAAGGCCCTGCACCATGATTACCCTGCTTATGAGGTGGTACATACTTCGGGGGGGACTTAGCTGTCTGAGAAGTAATTTGGACTTTCTGCAATGCAACCTTCAAATCTTCTATCTCCTTCCTCTGTGATTCAAACTGTGCTTTTACTTCCTCAAGAAGCTCATGATTAATAGAGTCATTTTGGTTACCTTCCATCTTCTGATCATATTCCTGTTGAATTTTGATTCGTTCAGCCTCACATGCAGCTTGAAACTCAGCCTATTTCTGAGGATCGAGAAAAGAGAAACGATTCCTTTGATCTTCTGGAGTACAAGGCTCAACACTCAATCATTTTTCCATGCATCATAGCAATCATATGTTTCACAATGTGCTCTTGATGCTTTATCTTTATTTGTTAGGCACATATCTTCACTTATCCCTTTTCCCTTATCAACCTTGACATCTTTGTGTGTCCACTTACTGCTACGAGCAGGAGCTCCAGTATGACCTCCCCTGTATTAGGATCTTCTTCCGTTCATGTTTGAATAGCTGCAAAATTATTTCAGAGTCGCCACTCACTTTTATCAAAAATGAGAAAATGCTTGATGTTTCTTATTCCCAGTGGAGTCTATATATAGTTCCTGACTCTATGAAAGGCCTTGATTCTGAATGTATCCCTAGCAGAGTCGCCAATTTGTTAGCTCTCAAAAATGCAAGCGGAATGCCTCAAGAGGCTGCCAATCTCTTGATAGGCTTCAGGGTAATAGACAAGGTCAAAAAGCATTCAACCTTCTACTCTTTAGGTGATGCTAGACCTAGGTGGGTATACCTCTCTAAATAATGCAAACTTAACTTGTGATTATCCTCTTACAACAATTTTTTCACAATGGCAATTGGAGGTGAACAAATGAAATCAAACTTGAAGGCAATAACAATATTCTGATCTAAATCCTAAAATGAATGCTTAACAAACAAATGTAAAGAAACTAAATGAATCCAAATGATGAAGTGCAAAGACTAGTGCCTTGTTGGGTATGCGAAGTCAAATGAGATCAGGATGAGCAACACTTCTCTGAGAAAACTCAAATTATCTAGCATATATTATGTTTACAACTTGTATAAACATGCAAGAATGTGATTACTAAGCTCTACTTGAACAATCCATATGAATCTCTCTAATTACTGTGATTAACTAAAAGGATTTAGTCTTTACTTGAAAGAACCAATCAATCAACCACACAAGTACAGAAAATGTACATTGATGAATTGAATACAAACTTGTTATATCAATTTAAACAATCAGAAAGAATCCATCTTGGAGACAACTCAGCAATACTTTCACTAGATTCAACAAATAATTAGCACCAGAGAAATGCAGCAACATCAACTAATTCTCATAAATACCTCCATTCTGAAATCATGCAACAATAGTCTCTGATCTGATAATTTTATTCAACTATATCTACTTGCTATGTATCAAAATCTAATAACTCATGTTGATCCTCATTTTACAATTACAAAATTCCTATTTATACACCAACATGAGAAAATAAATCATATTGAAATATCATGTCATCCCTCCATAGAAATCGAGCTCCAATCGAGTCAGCTTACAACGGTTCCCAAATGTATACATGACAGCCACAGCATTCGAATTTTTGTTATTCACTAGTGAAACAGTCGGCAAGACATAATGTATAGTTATGCCGAAGGAAATTCAATCGCTAATTGCCCCATGGGTTCCTCTATTCTTTGTGTTGTTCGCTTTCGCCGTGACCCAACAGAGTCAGAGAGAAGTCACATATAATTCTTTATGTTTCCCCGAGATGCATTCTATCATGTTTTCATTTACTCCAATCGCTGAGACATAAGATATCTCTCACCGAAGTGTTCTTTTTGCTTCATTCATAGTCGTTGTAGCATTTAGACATCGGAGAGACCTCACGCAGACCATAATGTGTTTCACCGAAAGCCCCTTATTCATCTTGTGTGTCGCTATGACAAATTAATCTTCATACCGACAAGTATTTTTGTTTTCATCGGTAAGACCAAAGGTCACTTGCCGAGACCTCATATCGATATCGCTTAGTCTGGCTGAAACAACATTGGTTCGCATAGTCGGTAGGACAATTCACACTCGCCAAGACCATATGCCACAAACTTCAACTCTTACCGATGTAACATTTTCATCCTGTGTATCGGCGAGACATATCAATGTCGAGGAGACCTCTTGGAGATTACATTATGTCATACAGAAGCATCTCGAACTCATTTTAGATCGCCAAGAGAATGCAACACTTATACCGATAGAGACCCTCTGCCATTTATATCGGTGAGACCCAATGAAATCACTAAGACCTCCCTCTGATAACCCTTTGTTATATCGATATGCTTAGCTTTATCACCGGTCGGCAAGACACCTCAAATTCATTGAGACCCCATACCGAATAAAACACTCATGCCAATATGTCCCCTCTCTGTGTTTGTCGCTGAGACCAAAAGAGTTTGCCAAGACATTATACCGACGCTGCAACTCTTGCCGATGTATCCTCATTCAAACCGTTCGCCAAGACACAAAGCACTCAGTGAAACATTATATCGACGACCAGACTTCTGCCGAAGTGTGAATCAACCTCTATCACCGAGACTGTGAAGAACTCCTGCCAAACGGTGCCTGCAAGAAAAATTTTATCGTTGTGACATCAAATGAGTCTTGCCAAAAGGCAACACAGACTCATGTTAGCAGAAAATGGACAATGGGTCGGGGAGACAATGGAATTCTCACGCCGATAGGAACCAGAACGTAACATATGCATGACTCAATGGATTCTATGGGGAAACATGGGCAAAAAGTGAGCAGAATGATATGAAAATGAAACCTAGTGCTTATGATAAGGACATTATGGGAACTCAAGGTTACGCAAAACATGTGAAAATATTGCAGAAATTTACAGTTCTAACAAGGGGAGTAACAGAAGGAACCATGGGAGGCTATTCAACCACTTTCTCTAAATATCTTTTTAAACTTGTTTTATTTTAGGAGGTGTGATAGGAGTTTTTTCATTAACTCTTGGTCTTTTCTAGGAAATAGGCAAAGAATTAGGTTGGTATTGTTTGTTTAGAATGTCTTTAGATTCAATCATGGTTTTGTCAAGGATGGTAGGCCTGGTCATACGTTGAAGCATGTTTTTAAGGGATAGTTTTGCTATACATTTCACCTTGAAATTTTGATAGGATTTGAAAAAAAAGTATTCTCGAGATTTAATAGGTTCCATAGGCTTGGGCCAAAATAAATCTAAGGAAAAATTTCCATAGGAAGATAAAGGGTTAAAGCCACTATGATGCACAGTGAAGATTTCATTGTCAAAGGGAAACTTTAAGCATTAATGTACGATCGATGGGATTGTTTCCATGGAGCGTAGCCATGGGTAACCAAGCTTCACACAGAATTGAACTGATGTCGAGATGATGGAGAATGAGACATCTAATTTTTTCAATCCTATTTGTAAAGGTAAGGTGATCAATCCCATCATAAGGCAAGGAAAATTGTTATGTGTCTTTATCCATGCTTTCGATTTGTCATATATTTCTTGATAGAGTTCATGCACAAGTAGGAATTCCTTAGTGATCACATTCTTTCCACGGATGGGATCAATTAATATCTCATTCGTGGGCTTATCATATATTTGATCGGCTATGTAAAGAGGACCATCAGGTGCATTTCTAATGATGTCTTTAGATGAGAAAGCAATGTCAAGAGGCTTTTTAGTTCGGACCTTACAATGTTGAGTTTTGATCAATGCAACCAAACCATCGATAGGATTTTGTTCTATAATGATGCAAACAGGAGAGGTCTTACAATCACACAAAACACAATTCCAACCTACAACCACAATTTCCAAATCACAATTTCATCAAAATCTCAACATTTCATCAAATCCACTCTTTTCCCTTGTAGCATAGGGAAACCACTCAATCAGGTATAACTTCTCAATGGCTTTCTTCTATACCATAACCTGACCTATTTCAGGAACCCATTTTGACACACAACAACATATCAACAAATCACTAATGACTTCTTTGAAATAATTTACTCAATTCAAGGATTTTACGCTTTTTAGGGCCCAAATAAGCCCTCTTTTGCAAAGGAAATACTCACTAATATTTTCCAAACTCTAAAAACTATTTTGAGCAGCAATTACCATGTTCTCAAACTAAGGAACCCATCACTTTTTGTCAAATATACAAACACCTAATGGCCAAACCACAAAACCCCCCTTTTCATTCACAAAACCTAGGGCTTATTGCAAATTACACTTTACAACCACTTAAAAACCTACCAACTGCTCAAAAAGGTCCAAAATAGCCTTCCCTCACTCAATTCAATCACTAACTATGTTTCCCCAACATAAAACTCATTTTTTCTCATCAAAACCTCACTCTTCCTCATGGAAAACTCAATTTTTCACACTAGGGCTTCATGCCCAACACTTTTCTTGACCTCCCCTATTCTTACTCACCATTATCACACCTTTCTGAAGATGATGCAAACCCATTCCTCAAGTCATAGTGATTACAAAAAGAGGAATGGGTCAATTATTCATTTTAATTGACTTTCAAGCCTTAAATTTGTGTGTTCAGGCCAGTCTTGAGAAATCAACTATAAAATACACTAAACCTAATGAAAACTATTCAAAATATATTCAAATGAAAGAAGAAACAATATTCTACATAATCCATAGCGAAAATGAATCAAAAATGTAATGTACGGACTGTACTATCTTCTACAAACTCATTGTACAATGAAAACTATAGGAAATTGAAGGAAAAACAGAGTATTATTGATTGAGTTTCTTTTACAATCTTCTCCAACCATCCCCCAATGGTCTTCCCATCCTATTTAAACACATTTCCCTCCAAATCAACCACCTAATTGCCTTTTTAAATGACTTGACTGTTTATCTTCCCTAAAATTGCAATTTTACAACTTTTCAATTGACAACTTTTGCAACAAAATGCATTTTTTGCAAAATCAACAAAAATGACCGCAAAACACCTAAGTATGACTCCATCATGACTAATTACATTATAAAATGGTCTCAAGACCTTATTTTAAACAAAATTCTCTCAAAATATATAACCTAGACTTAATAACCTTGAATAAACAAACATCTTTAAATGGTAACCCTGCACCTTATAAGATCTTGTTTATCAGTATTTGTGTTGTCATCATCCGTGTCAACATTCATCACATAATTTTCCATAGTTTCAATAGCTTTGACAAATGATTTTTTTTTATTTGGCATGGGGTTGGTAAACATTTGCAATTTTTTGTTGGGAGGGGCAATGAACTTATTTCCTTGATCATTACCACCGCCAACTAAAAGTCAACCAGAATCAACAAGGTTTTGCACAAGATGTTTAAGATGCTTGCAATGTATCGTATCATGTCCATTTTTTCAGTGATAATGGCAATAAGCATTCGATCTAAAGTTCAGAGGTAAAGGATTATTAGGATCAGGAGTTTTAACGAGAGACAAGTTAATTATTTTTTGTTCTAAAAGTTGTGACATTATGTTATGGAGGGTATCAGGTAAGGGAGTGAATTGCCTAGCTGGATCCCGACCAAATGCAAAAGGAGTTGTTTTCCTTATAGTGGCCACTTGGGTATCAGCATGCTGATTTGTTTGTTGAGGGGTATTTTTTTTAAGGAATCCTTTATTTTATTTTCTAAAAGGTTTATAATTGTTTTAGTTTGTGGAATCGGTCTTCTTAGGATGGCTAGAAGTGGGCTTTGTATCATGACTACTAACCAAATTTTGATAATCACAAAGGGTAGTGGATAAGTGCATGAAGGAGGGGAATTTCATCATGGTAAGCTTATCTTATATTTTAATTTGCAAATTTCCTATAAAAATATTTTGAAGGTGAGGGTCAGGAACCTTTACATCAATTTGTGAATAAAGCGATTGGTAACATGAAATAAAGTCGGTAATATTTTCCTCTTCCTTTTGCTTACATCTCATCAAATTTGCTAAGGTCATCTTAGGGGTCATTTTCACTTGAAAATAGTTTATAAAGGCCTCAACAAGATCTTTGAATGAATGAATCCAGTTGTTCGGTAACAAGGAGAACCATTCTAAGGCGGTATCCTTCAAATATCTAGGGAAAAGCTTAGCCAAGAGCTTATCCTCAAGAATAAAGTCACTACATAAGGCAATATAAGCAGTAACATGGTTAGAAGGATCTCCTTTTCCCCCATATTTCTCAAATCTAGGCACCTCTATACCTTGTGGCATCAGTGTTCTCAATATCTCCAAGGACAATGGATTGCTTTGGACATAATATGTAGGTAGACCATTCTGATTTTGGTTTATGGTGGAAACTTTCTTTTGAAGGGATGAACCAATTTGCAAAATTTGGTTTATGAGAGGATTGTTGTTTGCATTTTGAGATGGAGGTGAATAAGGCAGAGGTGTGTATGTGTTCGATGGAAAAGTGAATGGAATGCTTATGGGAGGTAAGGTGGTAGGAGATATGACGTGTGATGCCGCAAAGGTACTAGGGATGCTAGTGGAAATACCCAAGGAAGGAATCACATTACTAGTAGGTTGCATTATTGTTGTAACTTGAGGGTTGGTATAGGTAGGAATAGAGGCAATAGTTGTGGGAGGAGGAATTTGAGTTCCTCCTTGGCTTTGGACATTTTTTGAAGGTAGAGGATAGCTAGTGGTTGAGGTAAGGTATTTCGCAAGAATTTTAATTATGTTATACACAAGCTCTATTCCATCTTCACTTTCAATCATGCGATGTAAGGTATCTATAAGAGGGATAGTAGTGGTTGAAAGGGTTTCAATGCTCACTTGATTTTGTACTGTTGCTAAATCTTCATGGATTTGGATTATGTTTTCTTGTGAAATAATAGCAACCATGGTTTCAACACATGTCAGACTATTTGAAGGCAGAGAGTTATTAAGGGTATGGTCCATATCTAGTGAACTAATGGTAACACTAGGAGTGAAAGAGCTAGATAACCCAAGATCCACAACAATTGTGCTATCACAGGATGACATGAGTCTCAAACTTCGTCTCACTATAGTATTAGTAATAGGATACCAAGTAGAAAAGCTCATACAATGGACAATCAAGGAAATGCAAGACACAATGAAGCTAATCTAAATGCAATGAAATGAATGTAACAGAAACTCTGTAAATTGAAACAGAAAACTACCAACATCAAACTGAAACACAAAAAATGAGTTTTTAATGCTAAAAATGTAGTTTAAAATCTGAAATGGGACTAAATCACCCAAAGGGGCATATGAGTCCCAATCAGGGTTTTTCAAGGGTCTGAACAGTGAATAACAATCAGCACAAAATACCCAAAAATCAATAAAAATCTCCTGTACTGGGACTAAATCACCTAGAGGGGCATATGAGTCCTAGTTTAGGTTTTTTGCACAATTTTCAGCAAATTTTGTGTGAATGTTATGTTTTCTATTTTGGATTCAATGTCTAAGCTAAGTGCAAATGCAAATTTTAGATGAAATTCAATGATGTAAGATGCAAAAATGCAACCTATATGCACTTTCACTAATGCAATATTTAAAAACCCTAGATGCAAATCAACTAATGTAAAACCTAATGCAAAGTCAATGTGAACTAGATCTAGGATGATAATGCACTCCAAATAAGAATTAAGATGTTTAAAATGTAGGTTCACCAAAATGAAAGGAAGAAAATTGTTGTTGACTATGGTTTAGGACATAGAACAATAATCATCTACACTCTCATTCAAGGAAACCCTAGAGATCTCAATCCAAGGTTGAAGTAGGGGAAAGAGATCTTGCAATAAGGTGTCATAGGGTATGATTAATGACTAAAGATGGGTTCACCACCAAGCTATGACTTGGAAAGACTAGCAATATATAATTTCTAATGATTAGACCTAATGACATGCAAATCTTCACTAAATGACCTAGCAATAAATGCAAAATAGAATAGAATGCTAAGAAACCAGAAATGTGCACTTGGAAACCTAGGTAGGAGCTTGAATGGAGATTTAAAATGTTGTAAACATTAAAACTAATGCAAACAGGAACTCATACACTAGTTTTGGCGATTTAGTCCTAGACTAGAGTTTCTGGGCAAGAACATAAATCTAGCAAAGAAAAGTTTGGAACTCTTGAAACCTACAAATTTCACTGTACTAGGACTCATACGCCAGAAGTGGTGTATCAGTACAGTTTGGATTTTTCAGAGAATTAGGACCTAAATCTACTCTTCAATCTCTACTTAATCTTCTCAACTTGATTTCCAGGTCTCAATTGCCAAATTCTGCTCTGTAGATGTCCTCCAATGATCTTCTAAACAAGGTGACAACTTAGACAACTTTACAACTTGACAACTTCTTCCAATATTTTCTCCTTAGGGGATCTTCCACTAGATGCAAATCACATACTAAATAGAGGGAAAAAAATTGTTTTGTTAGTAGAAATGGGTTTTCCTTGGTCAAACCTCATTTTGGTAATCAAACCTTGTAATGAAATCAAATGGAAAGCAGGAATGATGAATGAACAAAATGTAATGTTGCAACTCACCAAACCCTAGCAATAAAATGTTGCAAAAATGCATGAAATGGCTCCAATGGATGTAGATCTTGACTCTTACTTAAATGTGATAGATCTTGAATTGAACACTTGCTTGAATCATAAAACCCTACATCACAATTGTTAGCTCAAAAACAAATATGATGCATGATGACTTTGACATGATGCTTCATACTTGAACAATACTCCAAAACACTTGATAATAAACTCTTGAATGCTCTTGAATACTCTTGTAAGTGCTCTTATGATAACTTGATGACTTGTAAACCTGCTAGGTGAAAATGAGTGAAATAACCTTGTATTTATACTTGTTTATGCCAAATTTCTTGAAATTACAACACTACAAGCCAACAGTAGATCTAGGAGAATAAAATCTTGGCAAGAATTTGAATTTAATTTAATTTTAAGCCACACGGGACTCATACGCTAGAAGTGGCGTATGGATCCCATTAGGCTAGGCTATGGGACACATTTTTCAAGAAATGCTTAGATTCATGTGAAATCTAGATTGGGGCCCCAAAACTTAGGTAGGGCTCATATTCCCAAGGTGGCATATGAGTCCCAAATCACTAAATTTGGGCCACACAATCTAAAAAGACATGAATTATGATTGGACGTTGATTTATGTCAGGATTATCCTTGGAAGGATGCATTAATTAAGGCATATGGATGCAAAATAAGGCCAATTAAAGCATAAAGAAGCCCAATTAATAATGAAACCCTAGATTAGTGTGAAAGTGTGGTACAACACTTTACAACACCCTAAATAAGATACAATTAAGTTCATTTAGTTTACAAGGGCCCAAGACCTAATTTGAATGTGTTAAACACAATAAAACATTAAATCAAGGCAACATTAAGTCCAATTTAATGAGGACCTAAACAAGTGTGAAAATGTCACAGACAACACTTTTTGACTCTATAGCCTAATATTTTCACTTTTGATATTTTTGCCTCATTTAGCTCACTTTTGTGATAAAGTTGCACTTTTGATATACTTTTTCACTTATGAAAATTTTGCATTTGTCATTTTCTATCGCTTATGACTATCAGTTTATTGCTTTTTTCTATTTTTATCGCTTTTGCTAAAAAAATTGTTGCTTTTGCTAAAAATGTTTCGCTTCTGACTGTTTTAGAATCCTAAGTCATTTTGTTCATCTTTTTAGGTTTGTTTTGTATTTTCATAGCGAACTTTTAACATCATGGGTTGAATGGTTGCAGATAGTTCTTAATTCGCTCTAGTTGAGGGAGTGACGATCACGTGATCTATTTTACTTGATCACCAGTTTTCATGAGTGTTACCAAATTTTCACCCATGGCTCAATCAAGTAGAGCCCATTGATAGAAAGAAGAAAGAAAATGGTACATTTTCTATTTCCCTTACATTGCATTCATATATACAAATGAAATAACTTGAGAGATTACAGAAACACAAATCATTGCATTTATATAGATGCATGAAACATAAGGAGTTTTTTGCAAATTTCTTTTGAAAAAGTTATTTTGTTGAATAGAAATATTCATTTAACTCACACAAGTTGTGAGTTTAACTGTTGCTTGATTATTCAATGCAAATAAAAATTAGCATGTACATGAATAAGTAAATGAATATAAAAGAATATCATGTAGGGAGGGTAACCAGTCATTGCCTAAGAATGACTGGTTTTTGTCGAGTCTTCTTGTCTGGTTGTTGTCTGAGTTGTCCTGGTCTCTTCCTAGCTCCTTGATACTCCTCTTTCTTGCATTAGTCAGAGCAATGTGTTAGAGCAATGCTCTAAGAAATGAATGGTTACACACCATACATGTTCATTTACCCATACATCTGTAAATTGCTGATCTGCATTAAATAAATAGGTGCATTACAAGTGTCCTAGGAAACCATTGAAATTGTCAAACACACTTGAAATGCAAATATGTTTTTCTAACTTGTTCATTTCATGTGCAGCTACAGGTGCAGATATGATTTAATTTAAAAAATGAGTGGTGGAAATGTGGCTCCCATGAGGGTTGATCCCAGCTCATTATTTATGCACAACTTTTTTAAGTACACTTCAATGCATTCAATGCAGATTACCATGTTTAAAATCTACAACAACTTTTGAAATGTAGATTGCAATTATAATATGTCACTGACAGATACTTGCTCATTGAAACAGTGGAAGAGCATAAAATAGCAAGATCATTCAACATGTACTATAATAGCATGAATCATTGGAGAAATATTTTTGCAAGTAAAGTAATATGTTTTGGAAGCATAATATCATGAAGCCCTATGTATGATATAGGGTTATAAATCAAGAAAGTAAAACAATTATGAGTCAAGATATACATTGTTGAATATCAAAAGGCAGAGTACAAGAATTATTTAACAGATATAGTGATAATCATGATATTTTGTGTCATAAAACAAACATAATGATCCTTCAAAAGCAAGCTTATAGCCATATGCTAAGGACAATCACAAAGATTAGTACCTTGAGCATATTTCAATATCCCAGTAAGATAATGGCATCATGTTTAATATCATCATGATACAGAAAGAAGAATTTCATGTATTTGGCATGCAATCTATGAGTAATCAGAGGACATTTATAAATAATGATAAAGGAAATAAGTTGTCAATGATCAAGATACCACAACAATACACTATTCTAGAGTGAAAAGAAAGTGTTATTGAATGGATAGAGTTGGTTTTAATTGTTGTGATAGTTGTTCCTGAAGGTCTCCCACTGGCTATAACTCTCATGTTAGCATACTCTATGAGGAAGATAATGAAAGATAAATTTCTGGTCATGCATCTCTCAGCTTATAAGACATTGAGATCTACAACAATAATCTGTAGTGATAAAACAAGGATTCTAACACTAAATGAGATGATAGTTGTGAAATATTCAAGGAAATACTACAGAGATGTTTCATTGTTTATTCAACAATACAGAGAATTTTCATTATTTTCCACATCTGGTTGGGCCATAATGGTGTTTGTGGAGCCATTAATTTCAAACACAGAGGGTTTTCATTTCGATGAAACCCAAAAGGCTTTTCTTTATAAATTGAAACAGGGGCATGGAGGGGGCCAATTTTCAACACTAATATACAGAGTTATATCGAGCCTCATGAAAGAAAAATACAAAGTGTAATGGGTTGTGACTGTGTATGCAGGTCGATCCATGGCTACCTTTGTTGAAAATGTATAGAATGAAATGTATAGAGGTGCAGGTTTTGAGGCAACCCAGTAAGAACAAACTTCAATATCTGCAAAAAATGATAAAATTTGTACCATGGAACTGCAATGAAACACATATTTTTCATTTATCCAAATCTTGAATCTTTCAAAAATGAAATGCAAAAGAAAAAGGATTCAGAATGAAAAACGTGCCAGAAGAAAACCCTCACAGGTTTTGTACTAGAAAACTAAAATACACATAAACCCTTGCGGGTTTTTGGTTAAGACATAGGAATCTTTGCAATGTTTGAAATATTGTAGTGAGAGGTTGAGCAACCATAAAAGATATCCAAAATTCATAGAGAGAAAAATGAGGAAGGAGGGATTAAATATAGCATGGAAAAGCCTCAAGGCCATGGCCATAGAGAACAGGCCCTATAAATATACAAAAAGCCAAGAAACACAGAAGTTGTCCCATAGCTGAATGAGACAAAAATACAGAGAAATGTAAAACCCTCTCTTTCATTAATTTCATTTATTCATAATTTCTACAAAATAGGTTGCGGACATGAACAAAACAAGGGCCTAACCAGAATAAATAGAAACCTCAATCATTTTTGCATGAAATTAAAAGGGTTATCAAAAGGAATGCTTACCCGGTACAATGGAGGTCGAAATTGGTCTCAGGATGCTCTACAATCTGCCGAAAAATCACTTTAATTGCATAATCTTCCATGGAAAGCTCTATGCAAACCCTACCTCATAGCAGCGAACTTAGCTTCTTCAAGAAGTTTCAGATAAAATAAGATGCAATAAACTTTCATCCTTTTTCCTTTTTGCCTTAGGATTAAAACCCTAGTGTATGTGGTTGATAGAATAGGCATTTTTTGCCTTTATTTTATCAAAATAACAATGCAAACTAATACCCCGAGGACCTATGACTTAAGCATTTTTAAGTCACTTTTGACTTATCAACATTTTGTCTCTATGGCCGATACATGTAAGTGTGACTTTTAATTTTTCATTTCTTCATATTGCAAAATGATTGAATTTAAATGATGACCTATAAATCATTTAATTCAAGCATTACTTCTAAATGCAAATAAATTTATATTCCAATATGTTTAAGTCGTGAAGTTTTCAACATATGGAGGAAGGGATGTATTTGTATTTATGACTATGAGAAAATCTTGGGAAGTTAAGTTTTGTTTTCCAACATAAGGATAGCATATAGAGAGGCTTTAATTGATTTTTAAGAAGTTGAGAGACATGAGGAGATTATATAGGAGCCTCTTTATTATGATTTTTTAAAGCATTTGGAGCAAGTTTAGGCTTGTTAGCTCAATTTGGGGCATTTTTTAGATACTTTATGGTTTGATTAAGTCTTGCATGAATTTTTATTTCATTATGAGCTCTTTTTGAAGAGATATTGTTGCTATATTTTTGGCTTTTTGAAGCCATCCAATTTCATGAGCTTCTAGAGCCTCTTTTGGTGGAGCTACTTGAACTTAATCATATATTCTCATTTGTAGCTCATTTCTAGTTAGTTCTAGAGTTGTACTTTTTTTCCTTGTGACTTTTACAGACCTTTGCCAGATTTAATAGATTTTGTAACTCATTTTGGACATGAATTTTAGAAAGGACCTTGAAAATCAATGCTTGAAGCTTTTTACCCTCTTATTCTTGCAGAGCTATGTGTTATCAAAGTGATTGATCAAATCACATGTGAGGTATTTTAACCTCCTTGTAATTTTGTCTCATCTTTTATTTCTTTTCTACAAAGTTAATTTTTATGCAGGTTGGAAACTGTGTTTAGAGATTGCACATAGCTTTTGGATTGTGAAAATGACCTTTCCTTTCTGAAATATAGGTCAACTTAAGCCTTTTTTTGAAATATTTATGCATAAAACTTACTAAAATAAGTTGTGTAAGTGCTTTGTTTTCATTCATGGAAAAACAAATGTTTATCTTCTGAAGTTTTCAAGTCTTTATCAATTAGGTGTATCACCATAGGAGATAGTATTTACCAATTTAGTTTTATTCATTTTCAGTATTCCTTTTCCCTTTTCCTAATAAATTAATAGAATAGGTGATACCAAGAGGAATTTGGCCTTCTCCAAAGGTTGATCTCTATTCATAAGTTTCCCATAGAATTAGAGGTCATCCCATATTTTCTCTGAAAAGCTAAGTCCTGTAGCTTAACTTGTCAAATCTTGTAGCTTAGCTAGGGTGCAATTTCAGTAGTTAACAATTAGCTAGAGCAAGAAATTTTGGATTTTGTTGGGTTGCAACACATTTTCTATATGCCTATCATTAGAGGTCATAAAGAGATTATTATTTCTCTTGCAGATAGGTGGCACTCAAAGACCTCTTCATTTCATTTACCTACTGGGGAGGCCACCATCACCCTAGAGGATGTATGGAGGATCCTCTGTATACCCATTCACGAAGATCTTGTTACATATTCTATTTGATAGGGTACACGTGCTATGTGTCGCGTACTTGGTGTGAGACATGTGGAGGTTCCCCAATCAAAGAGACTTATCAGATTTTGTTGGCGGTGTTGATCCTATTTCACTTGTTCTCTGTGGTTTGGTCATTGGGCTCATTGTTCCTGATAGGAGAGGCCAATAGTTTCCCATTGGTTGGGGTGTGTGTATAGAGAAAATGTTTGAGTACAGGACTAGATACACATGGGGTCCATGTCTCCTTGCCCACCTGTACAAAGATATGCATGAGGTTGTGTTTCATGCACGGAGGTCTATTCTTGCTAGTGTTTCTCTTTTACATGTATGGGCCTGGGAGTACATCTTAGTTACATGAGATGATGGTATATTGGATTGTACTATTGGTGATCCATACTCTTATCACTATGGATATTTCCTTCATTACACTTTACCTTGACAACTTCCCTACTAGCATCGCATTTTTTATGATATGTTAGGTTTTGTATGGAGACCATATATGGATTGTGAGGCATGGCTTGATGATCCAGAGAAGTTGGTATATTGTAGATAGACTAGATGACTGATTGGTCATGTGCACTCTCTATTAGAGAGATATCTACCCAATAGGGTTTACACGCAGACTGGAGAGAGACAAGGTCAATTTCTAGATGCTTATGAGGTTCGGTTTGGTTGGACCACTAGAGAGGTCTGTGGCTGGGGTCTACAAGCTGATTGAGATGTTGTTGTTGAATTTAGAGCTTTTTCCCCATTCAAATGAGGTTGGAAGTTAGTTTAGCCGATCTGGGGACTACTCTCGATTTTGATTAGTGGTGGGCATGACACATTCCTTTGAGATTTATGAATCCTGTTGATGTTCTTGCAGTGGGTAGAATAGGCATTGCAGGTCATCGTGGGGAGAGGCAACATGTGGAGATCATTGTGGAGCAGCTTGCTAGGGCCAGAAAGGATGGTGCACAAGGTGATACAATGAAGGAAGATTAGGGATAGGTTCTAGGTCCTCCTCCACCAGTTACAAGGGATGTCGAGATATTATGTTGACAATTTGCAGAGGCATAGATTATTACACTCACTGCAGAGCAAGACACAACTTGACAAGAGAGAGAGGGATTTAGGATAGAGAGAGACATTGAGATTAGACATTGTCTCATTGTTGAGACACAGTTGCAAGTTGTTACTACTGAGATGGGCAATCTTAGGATAGAGCGTGATAGTCTATGTGCTGAGTGAGATCAATTACTACAGAGGGAAACATATTATCAGACCCTGTATTGAGGCTTCTATTTCTAGAGCACAGCGATTTCCACGATTTGGAGAGCCCAATTTTTCTATGAGTGTCGAGTGAGCTAGTCGCTCAAGTAGATAGCTTGATCAGCCTAATCCTTAGAGTCCTTCTCCTTCGGTTGGGCAGTGGCATATTTTTTCTTGATCTTTATGATGTTCAGAAACTTATATTACAGACATGATTTTGTATATTTATTCATCAACCTAGCTGAGGCCTTGTATATATGTATATTTTTGTATTATCCTATCACACATGTTTCACTGATGATGTACCATGACATTCTCCTTTTTTTGAAGATTATATATATGAGATATACATGCTTTGATTCGACTTCATTATGTGTTAATGTGATGATTTATGGATGATGATCTATTATTTTTTGTACTTTTATGATGTATGCATATGATGTGGATGAATGGATTGATCATATTTTATTTCATATGATTTTTTATTTTTATATGATGAACGTTGATATATAATGGATGTATGCCTTTATACATGATACATGATGTTTTTATTTCTTTATTATCATCATGATATGCATTGAAAACATTGTGGATGCAGGTTGAATATGGTACTAATGATATTGTGATGTAGGATGGATGTTAGTTAGAAGATATATTTGATGATGGATAGAAATTTTATGTTGTTAGTTGTTAATGTTTTTTCTTTTGCTTTTCTTGGAGACTTCACATTTTTAACAATCCTTTTTGATGTAACAAACAAATATGATGCACCAAGGTATTAATAACCAAGGTGAATTTGTATCCATTGTGTGGAATTTTACTTGGCATACAAAGAATATATTCTTTCTCATACCAAACATACAGAAACTTTGTTTAAAATATATGGTTGGGTTGTGTTAAAACTTTTCAGAATAGTTACATAGAGAGGTATAAAATACATAGCATGAAACTACTACACGAATTGTTTCAAAACAACTTTCATACACTCAATAAATCAAGTATTTTCCATGGTAGTATCACAAAAACATCTTACAAATAGCGAATAGAAATGACACTCAATTTCCCCCATTTCTTCTTCTCTAAATCCTTATAGACATCCTCGAGAGATCTTGGGAATGAGTCAATAAAATAAATCATAAAGATAAGACTATAAAAATATAAAACAAAGTTGTAGTATCACTTGCCATATTTGTTTTGTGGTTTCGGGCTATTATCCATTGTTGATCATGCTTATCGTAGGAATAGATCCGTTAAGGCATATTTTAGGATGTTGCTAGTGATTTGTCAAAAAGATAGGTAGTTAACACTTTGTCCTTGTTTCTATCTATTTTGTAATCAAATCTTTGTGATTTTTTTGATTGAAAGTTCTAGCTTTTGATGTTTGTTTTGTTTGTTTGTTTGTTTTGTCAAAGGGTGAAGATGAAATTTTTTTTATTATGGATGAAAATTTTTATTGAGGATTGTGATAATTGAGATAGGACTTTTTGATTTTTATGATGTTGTTTTTGTTATTTTCAGGGGACTAACCCAAGGCCTCGAGGGATCATCAAAGATAAGCCTTGCCTACGTTGTACACATAGAGGCTCATAGTTCGCTTGGTTTGATGTGAACATGTTTTTGATCTTTTCTATTTTATGAATGTTTTTATATTTTGAAATTTTGTGAGTATTTTTGGATTTTGAATTTTTGTGAATGTTTTTGGATTTTGAATTTTTGACTAAGTTGAGAAAAATCACATGATATAAACCTAAGGGGACTAACCTAAGGCCTCAAGGGTTTATCAAAGATAAGACTTGACTATGTTGTACACGCAGAGACCACATAGTTCGACCGATGTTGGCTCAAAGCATAAACTTGTTTTTTTTGGATTTCAAACAACGTTGATAACTTGGATTGATATTCCACTTTTATTTCTAGAGGATATGTTACGGAAATTTAGTTGAACTAGCCTTGAGGTTTATGTAAACATTAATATCTTAGACTGTTGAGTGAAGGAATGATCCAAAGTTGTTTTGATTTTGGTTTTGTGTTTTCTAGATGTTTTTAATTGTGTTGATTTGACCATGATGGGATGCTCAAGGATCTAATCCATGACCTATTTTCGAGAAGTTTTCCCTAGTTCGAGACAAGACTACCTTTTCTCTAGAAATATGAATGTTGATGGTGCAACGAGTTTCAATACTCAATCAGTTACCAAGCCATGGTTGGACACGTTTTTCATTGGATGAATGGATGGATGTTTTGGATAGTACCAATAGATAATGATGGAAGTCTTTTTCAAATATAGTTCCTATTTTCTATGTTTTCACTATGGCACCTATTCTAGAAGTGCCACAAAGTGGATTTCACTAAAAGAACGTTTTATTTCTCTTTACTATTTTTCTTGCTTTTTGATTTATTTTTTTTATCTTTTTTATTTTTTTGGATTTTTACCCTTTTTCCTAGGGTATTCTGACATGCTTCAAGTGTACAATCTCTTAAGGTGGTTTTTGTTCAGTAGTTCAGCTAAGGGTTCTCCTTCAGGAGTAGCCAGCTGATAAGCTTCAGAGCCATAGCTTGTTGTCATGATGAATAGGCCTAACCAATTGGGTTCAAACTTACCTTTTCCATATTGATTTAGTTGTACCTTCTAATTCTCTTTGAGTACCAAATCACCAACCTAAAAGCATTTTTTCTTTGATCTTTTTATCATAGCTTCATTTGAGTCAATTCTGATAAACTTGAAAATGGTTTGATACGTTCAAATGCCTTTCATCTAGGAGTTACAACTAATTTAATCTGGATACCTAATACTCTTCATTGTCAACCATTCCTTTTAGTGATATTCATAATGAGGGGATTTTGAATTTGATAGGTAAGATAGCTTTTGATCTGTATACCAAGGAGAAAGTTGTGGCACCTATAGGTGTTCGGATGCTAGTTCAATAATCCCATAGGGCTGGGTTCAGTTTCAAATTCCAATCACAGCCAGCGTCATTAACAGTCTTCTTTAGTATAGATTCAGTATGGTTAAATGCTTTGGCCTGACCATTTCTTTGGGGGTAGTAGGGCATGGAGAATCTATGCTAGATAGAGAACTTGGAACAAAGCTCTTGGACATCTTGATTCTTGAATGGGGTTCAACTATCTGTTATGAAATTTTGGGGAATTCCATACCTACAAATTAGATAATTCAGAATGAAATTTGATATTTGTTTTCCAATGATGTAGGTCAATGGAATTGCTTCTATCCATTTGGTGAAATACTCTGTTGTGGTAATAATAAACTTATGCTCATTAGAGGAAGGAAGAGAAATCTTACCCACCAAGTCTAATCCCCATTGCAAGAAAGGCCATGGTGTTATGATGGGTCTCAATTCCTATGTTGGTGCGTGAACATGGTCACTGTGTTGCTAGCATTAATGGTATTTTCGGGTATATTGAATACACTATTGTTCCATGGAGGGCCAATAGCAGCCCATTCTCAATAGTTTTTTGACTAGGTTAGGTCCACTAGAGTGGGACCCACAAATACTTTTGTGTATCTCTTGTAAGGAAATTTGTGCTTCTTTTACATTAAGACATCAAAGTAACATACCATCTAAACTGCGACAATATAGAGTATCTCCTAGGATTGTAAATCAGGAGGTCCTATAGGTAAAGGTCTTCTTTTGGGTGATTGTCATGTCAAGTGGTATGATACCATATTGGATGTAATCAAATGTTTCTTGATACCATGGGGGGTTAGGACCAACAAAAACACACACTAGTTCTAATTTTAGGATGTCAAATGCTGGTATGAGTAGTTGCTCCATAAGGAACTCATACTTGGGAATGTTTTGCAAAATATCAAGGAGAGACCCTATTGTTGTCATAGCATCGACTGCTTTGTTATTGATTCAAGGAATTTTTTCAAAGGTTATTATGACAAAATATTCCTTGAAGCTATCCACCATTATTTTATATGGCATCAGCTTGTCGTCTTTTGTTTGGTACTCATCATTCACTTGTTTAATCACCAGTTGAGAATCTCCAAAGACCTGCAGTTCCTTTATCATCCATTCAATAACCAGTTTTAGTCATGTGATTAAGGTTTCATACTCTGAGATGTTGTTTGTACAAGGGAAAGAAATTCTAAATTCTTTGGGTATACTACTCCATGTGGTGTGAGGAATAGAATACCTACTCCAAAGCCATATTGAGTGTGGGACCCATCAAAATACAAGGTCCAATGGCTTGCATGTTTTGTCAGCAATATACTCTCATTTGGGAACTCTGTTGTAAGAGGCTTGTGATCTTCCATTAGTGCTTCAGCTAGTTGTTCTCCTATGATTTGTCCCTTGATGGCCCTCCTGTCTACATACTCTATGTCAAACTCACTTAGAATCATTACCCATTTAGCAATTTTTCCTATTAGAGCTACTTTTGCTAATAATTACTTTAGTGGGTCTACCTTTGAAATCAACTTTACTTGTTTGTTTAAGATATAGTGTCTTAGCTTTTTTTTTTGCAAATATGACTAAGAGACATGCTCTTTCTATGGGTGACTAGTTCAACTCATAGCCTACTAGTGTTTGACTGATGTAGTACACTACTCTTTCTTTGTTATTATCATCCCCTTGTGCTAGGAGAGCTCCCAACACTGCTTTTGTTATAAACACATAGAGTATAATTTATTTTTTCTGGAATAGACAACATCAAGATTGGAGGAGTGGCTAGGTACTCCTTGACTTTCTAGAATGCTTGGTCACATCTCCCATACCACTTGAAAGTGATTTCTTTATGTAATAGATGGGTGAATGGGTGAAATTTGTTTTCTAGTTGTGTGATAAATTTCCTAATAGATTAGAGCTTCCCTTGTAAACTTCTTAGTTTCTTCAATGTCTTTGGTGGAGGCATCTCTTTTATTTCTTTTAATTTCATAGGATCTACTTCAATTCCCTTTCTTGACACTATGTACCCTAGTATCTTTCTGAATGTTACTCCAAACACACACTTTTTTAGGTTGTCTCAAGTTATATTGTTCAAGCCGATCAAACACCTTTGCAAGATTGGTCAAGTGATCTTCTCTTTTGACATATTTTGCTAGAATGTCATCCACGTAGTCTTCCATAATTGTATGTATCATATCATGGAATATCATCATCGTTGCTCTTTGATATGTTGCTCCTATGTTCTTTAGGCCAAATGGCATTACATTTCAATAGAAGGTCCCCCAAGCACAAGTAAATATCATTTTGTGTTGATCATTGGGGGATATTTTTATTTGATTATACCCAAAGAAACCATCCATTAATGATAGCACCTCATGTCATGTTGTTAGATCCACAATCATGTCAATACTTGGAAGTGGGAAGTCATCCTTTGGGAAAGCTTTATTCAGGTCTCGAAATTCTATGTAAATCCTTATGCCCCCAATGGGCTTTGACACTAGTACTAGATTTGATATCCATTCTAGATAATCGATGGGTCTGATGAAACCCACATATAGTAATTTATTTAGTTCAACCTTTACCAATAGTGTTATTTAAGGATGCATTTTCCTTAGTTTTTGCTTGATAGGTTTTTCTCCAGGGAATATGACCAAATGATGTACCACTAATGTCGGATCTAGTTCAAGAATGTTTGCATAGGTCCACGCAAATTTTATCTTTATGTCATTGTTGAACATTGTGAAGTTTTCTTTCTATTCAAGACCAAGTGATGTTGCATGGTATGTGATCTTTAGGTTCTCTGTCAAGCCAACATTGATGGATTCTATTGCTTCCACTAGTAGCATTGACTTTTCTTGATATTTAGATATGGGGAGATTGAACCCTCCATCTTCGAGTGCCTCAAAGAGGTTTTCACCTTTAGATGTGTCCCTTATTTTCTTCTTTTCAGGATCCAATAGAGCCACGTCATGGTCCTCTCTAGGGGATCACATTTTTATTTTTATATTATATTTTTCACTTTGGTGACTAGAGGATACAATCTCCCCACCGAAGTATGCAAACTATTTGAGTTCCATGATGAACCCTAATTTATGATCTCCTATTGGTATGTCCATTCAAAGTCCCATGAACTCTGTGATTGCTTCATCATTTTGGAAATGATCCAAAACAGGTGTATGTTGTTGATCCCAATCTATTAGTTGTGGGTAGCAAAGGGGTAGTCTATCACTATCATCAGCAAAACTTATAGAATTTGTTGAGATGGTTAGTATGGCTCTAGTATTGTTCTCCCATTGGGTGTCTAGGTCATCATCACTTGAGGTGAAAAAGGAGAATCCCATTCGTACTCATTAGAGTATGTTTTAGAATAATAATAGTCATTAGGAATGGTTTTGATGAGATGGATAGGGATCATGCTTATGCTAAAGCTCTCAAATAAGTCCTCGATGGGTAATGCATCATCTACATGATGGTATGTATCCAATGTCTTAACACTAGTAGAAGGAACTCATTTTTTAAAAGAGGTGTGTCCACTTTTTTGGAGTAACCATTTCTTTTGAATCATAACCTAGTCCCATATTTTTCTTTCTCTGTTCCACTATGATAGGCTCCCATCTGCCTTATTTTCTTAGCCCAAGGCTACATGTTCCCTAATATCCAATTTGTTTAGATAATTGATAACCTTTACTGTTAGGAATGATTAGAATGGGTTATGGTTGTTTTGGTTCCTTTTGGTCCTCTTTGTAGGTTATTAATGACAAGTATTCTTTGAATATCTCTTCATCCTTCATATCTCCCCAATTGGTGAAAATTGTGGGTTTGGCTATCATTTGTACCATTTCAACATATTTGATCTCCTTTGGGCCTCCATAAATTGTGGGTGTTGGTGGAAGCATGCCAATGCAAAATGCTTGGTTGAAGTGATAATTTCCATTACCCCTGTCAATTACTTGAACCTTAGTTTATGTTTTTGGTTTCTTAATTAATGTTGGTTCAATTGAGGTTGATGGTAGTGTGGAAGGGTCAACATATGAGAATGAATGAAAGGATATATCATTGTTGGGTATACATTGGATTTTATTATACTTCTCCTCCAATTTTGCACAAAAGTGGAAGGGTTCAGGATCGACATATAATGTCACCTCCTTTCCTTCATGAGGAAAATTTAGATATTGGTGAAAGGTTGAAGGGACCGCTTGTAGTGCATGAATCCAAGGGAATCCTAGGAGGAGGTTATATGACAACTCTAGGTCAAGTACTTGACATGTAGTTTATGTGATGGTTGGTCCTATCTACACTGGTAGCCTAACTATCCCTTCTAAATTCCTTACAAGGTCATCATAGGCCCTTATAGTAATGCTCTTCCCTTTGTCTATCACATCGTCAGAATACAAGGTAACCGTTTCATGAATTTCAAAGTATAGATGTTTAGACCTACATCATTATCTATCAATACTCTCTTGACCATGTTTTTATGGACACCAACCTCTATGTAGAGAGCTTGGTTGTGGAATGACTTTTGTGGAAGGCCTTTCTTGAAAAATACTAAATGGTGATTGGTTGTGATTTTTCCAACCATGGCTTGGAGCTGATCCGGATTGAGGTCTTTAGGAACTAATGCTTCTAATGCTTTTTTGTGTATCTCCCTATGTACAGGTGATAGTTTTAGCAGTTCTAGGATTGAGATCAAGGTGGGAGTCTTCTTCAATTTTTCTATAATATTGTAGACATTTGATGACTTAGTTGCAGGCTTAGGTGGGGCTCCTTGTATCGTAACTCTCACTCAATAGGTAGTTATGTTACAATCATTTTCTATACCTCGTATAGTCACTACATCAACCTTAGTGGCATCTACTTGAAAGAGGGTACCTAGAACTATGTCACCATAAGTGTAGTTAGCATTGTGATAGTATCGGTCCTTTCCTTTTTCATTCCTTTTAGCGTGGTTTGGAATTGGATTTGTGTATATCTAGAGATCCTTGTTTCTAGGATGATGTTTGATATCCACTTCTCCTTTGTCTCTCAAGTTTTGTATGATGTGCTTGAGTCTCATGTAGTTGTATGTTGTATGTCCTTTAATTTTGTGGAACTCACACAAGTCCTCATTGTACCATGGCTTTTTGTAGCTCAGCTCCTCATAGTTTGGGTGATCATTAACCTTGATAAGGTTTTGTTGCACTATTTTATGCATGACCATATCAAGTGGCTCTCCTAATACCATGAAATTCCTTCTTGGTTGATCATATTTTCTTTGTTTCCCTCCCTAATATGTCTATTGGTTAAGTGCTCTATTGTTTTGGGGATAGGTAAGCTAATTTTTTTGTGCATTATTATGAGTAGAGCTTGTTTGTGCCACTTGAGGTTTGTTTTGAGGTACATTAGGATTTTGTACATTCCATATTTCTCTAGCATCCACTACCCCATCATTTGTAACATTTTTGTTCTTGGCCCAAATTTTTGGTTTCTCATTTGAATTAGAAGAACTATATTGTGGTTTACTTAGTTTGATTACTCCTCTTGCTACGAGGGCCTTTTCTATGTGCAGTACCTTTTCAATGGCCTCTTCAAATTTTTTGGGACACAGCATGGTAAGTTGGTAATTGACTTCTACTTGGATAGTGGAAACAAATATTTATACCAATTCCTTTTCAGGAATAGGCCATTTGCATCGAATAGCCTTATATCTACATCGTTGAACGTAGGAGGTGAAGGATTCTCCTTGACTCTACTTAATTTTGTACAGATTCGTGATGGTGATGTCTTGTTTTATATTGAATGAGAAGTGGGTTATAAATTTGGTAGATAGTTCATCAAAGCTTTTAATTCGTGGTGGTAGATGGGTGAACCATTCCATGGCGTGACCAATAAGACTACGTGGGAAGAGCCTCATTAGGTAGGAATCATTGTTTTGGACTTCCATGCATGCTATTGAGAAATATCTCATGTGTTCTACTAGATCTCCTTTTCCCTTATATTTATCAAACTTTGGTATCTTGAAGTTTTTCGGAAAGGGAAGCATAGTGATGGAATGATCAAAAGGAAATAGACATATATCTTGAAGGGTATAAGTCTTCTTTGGTTTCCCTACCCGCATGTCTAATATTCTCTAATTCATTGCTTGTAGTTGTATTTCCATTTCTATTTTTGGTATGTTTGTTTGGGAATCCTGTGTGTAGTGACCTTGTTGTCCTACAATGTTTTGGTCATAAGTTGGGTATTGTGGAGGTATAGGACCTTGGTAACCATGATGGGTGGAAGGATATTTAAATCCTTGTTGAATGTAAGGAGGGTTAGATCCTTGTTGAATGTAAGGGGGGTTAGCTCCTTGTTGAACATAAGTAGGGTTAGCTCCTTGTTGGATGTAAGGAGGGTTAGCTCCTTGTTGTTGTTGAGGATGGGTACCTTGGTAGTGTGCTAGTACTACACACTATTGTTGGGATGAGTTGTACTGAATATTTCCCTTTGGCAGGGTACCTTGTTGTTGGGATGAACTAGTAACAGTACCATGTGGCACACCTTATCGTTGGGGAAAACTGTATTGAAGGTTTCCCAGATGGTGCGATAATGGGTTACCTTGTTAATGGGATGAATTGGTAAGGGTACCATGTGGCACACCTTGTTTTTGGGGAAAACTATATTGAAGGTCTCCCTGACAGTGTGTTGGTGAGTTACCTTGTTGATGAGATGAATTGGGAAGGGTTCCCTATGGCACACCTTGTTTTTGGGGTGAATTATATTGAAGGTTTCCCTGGTGGTGTGTTGGTGGGGTACCTTATTTGATGGGATTAATTGGGAAGGGTACCATGTGGCACACCTTGTTGTTGGTACTATTGATTAGGAAGGGGACCATATGACCCACCTTATTGATTGGAAAGGGTACCCTATGGCACACCTTACTTTTGGTACTATTGATTGGGGAGGGGACCATGTAACCCACTTTTTTTATGGTATTGTTCATTGGGAAGGGAGCCATAGGACCCACCTTGTTGATGGTATTGTTGTGGAAATTTCCCTTGTTGATTTTGTACATTTTGGGAAGGGTCAATATATGAAGTGTTTTGAGGCATGTATTCTCCTATTGGCGGATTGTTGCTTTGTGGTGTGTTTTGGGATGAACCTCCTTGATACTGTTGGGCCACTACCGCTTGTTTGATTTGAGTTGGTTTTCTATACAAGGGGTTTTCCATTGGTTGATCTTTTCCTTGTGTGAATATGGGTGGCATGTTTGGGATCTCCAATGGTTTGGGTATTTCTCTCACAACTAAGTTATCTCCTAAGAGAATGAGATGAGGATCTTTGAGACCTTCCACATTGAATTATATAGGAAATTTAGCACCACTCTGTGCTAATTTGAAAAAGTAAGTGTTTGGATCCTTTCTTAGGAGTTTTCCCATCAACTTGAGCACCTTGGGATTATTCGAATGTTGAAATAGTTATTCATTTTTAATTTCTTCCTTACTATCGACCTCCTCTATAACCATATCCTTTGGGTTCTTGTTCACTCTTTCTATTTCTTCCTATTGTCTATGGATTACCTCTTCCTCACTAGGTGTTACGTTGAATGTGGGTCTCTTTTGATGGGTTTCAAGGTCACTTGGCCTATAGCCCCATGGGCTACTTTGATCATTTGTGGTTTTTGTTGGGGGTATTCTAACATTTCTTTTATTTGCTTCCATGTTCTTTCTATGTTGTGATCTTGTAATTTTCATAAACGAGTGCCAAGCTTTTGTGAATGTTTTGTGACTCCTAACTATGGAATGAAACAATGCTTTCTTTTTTGGATTTTTTGTTTTAAGGAAAATGAAATTACATTTGTTTTGGGAATTTTTTATTTTTGAAAGGCGGTGTCTATTGCGATGCAAGAGGTAGAAATATATTTTGAACTATGGTGCCTTTTTAAAAGGTGAAATATGGATTTTTCATTTAAGGATTTTTTTCTTGCTAGAGATCATGAAGGATGGATACTTATTTCCATGTAGGAGGTGGTAATACAGGCCTTCCAGCCGTGAGATATGCTTTCTCTTCTTCTCTATCTAGGATGTTAGTTGTGTTCCTCCATTGGTTTGGTGTTTCTTTTATCTTGAATATGAAGCTTCTCAAATTACTGATCTTATGTTTGTTTGTTCTCCTTAAATCAACTGAAAGTTTGGTTGTATGATAGCTGGTGCAAGGTTTTGTTGTTTAATTGGAGCAATCAGAGGCCAAATGGTCATAAGTTGAAAGTGTTAGTGTTTTGATGTGGTTGTTGTGATTCTCAAGACCCTAAGGTTTGAGCGATATTTTGGGATGACACTATTCTTGGAACTCAAAATGTTGGAAGGATTGGATCGATATTTCACTTCTTCTAGAGGATATGTTGTAGAAAATCTTACTTGAACTAGCCTTGAGGTTCAAGAAACTGTTGATATCTTAGAAGTGTGGGTGAGGTAACAATCCAAGTTTGTTCTTTTTTATTTCAATTTCCAAAAGTAGGGTGGAGTTTTGAAAATGGATGAAGGACTATATGACATATCTTGGGATTTTGATTATTTCATTTCAACAAGGATCTTGTAACCAATTTTTGGATCATTTTCTTGATTTTTTGTAGAAAACAAAGCAAAAGTGATAGTTTTGGAGAAAAAGTGGTTGAGAAAGTCAACTATAGCTAGATTATAGTCAAGTGCGCTCAATTTTGAAAAGAAAGTGCACTCAAATTTGTCAAATGCAGCCTCTGTGTGTATTTTTTTAATTGGTGATTTGCATAGGAAAAAGTGAACCATTTTGGAAAAAGCAATAGATTTATAGTCAACTTAACATTGGGAAATTTTTTTCAAATGCGGCAAGAATAGGAGCAACTGTGACAGGTTTAGAACAAGTGTGTTCAATTTTCTCAAAAGCACTAAATTTTCATTAGTAGCTGTCATAAGACAGAGAGAAAATGCACCAATTTTTTGTAAGTGAAACCATTTTTGGTCAAGTGTGGCAAAAATAGAGGCAAAAGCACACTCTATTCAATTTTTGTTTCCTAGTTTCAATGTTAGTAACAGCTTGGATTTTTTTGCAAATTTTGGATTATTTGGTTGGATATGTTTCAAGATTTGGCTAGTGATATCATGAAACACCACATTCAAAACTTGTGTGACCTAAATGTCTCTACCTTAAGCATGTTTCCCTCCACGAAAGCTCAAATTTCATAGAGGTAGAAATGTTAAAGTTATAGTATTCAATTTTTACTTTTTTCGTAATGCAACTTGAAATGTGAGCCTAAATATATGAAAACATTCAAAGATATTGTTTTAAGATATCCTTTATAAGTAAAAATATATGGCTCTTTTCAAAGGATTCGGGATGAGTCAAAAATGGGTTACAGTTTTAGAACCATGTTAAATGCTTGCTTTGATATGTTCATTTTTAATTCAAGCACAAAGTTTGATGTTTTGAAAAGTAACCGAATAGATTTGGAAATTTTCTATGAAGAAAAAGTACATCCTAAGGATAGACACTTCCTCCTAGATGGGCTTACCTCATGCCCCAAAGGGATTATTTTACATGGAACGAATGGAGAGGTTTTCACGCTCAACCATAAGTCAGACTTGGTAAGTAACTTCATGGAATCAAAGTTCTGATGCACCACTTCAAAAAATGCTTTAGTTTAAAAGGGGTGGCTTCTACAAACATTGGTTCTTAGTCATGTTTCGAGATAATTGGTGTCTATAGATGCAATTATTTACTCAATTAAGAGGCCTCCCAGCCCTTGTTGGTTTTTATGTATCAAACAGATACTAGGGGAGACTTTTGTCGATATAGAACATCCACACCAGGTGGGTAAGAAATTTCCTCACACCCACAAATATTTATATAGTAGACCAAAACAAAGTACCACTTGGGTCATTCCCTCTCACAAGGTGGGAGGTAGGCCCTCTAAAAGGTATGCTTTGAAGTAAAAAAATGTGTGAAATTCAAGATGATTTTGTCACCCAAGATCATCGAAAAGGTGTGAGGGGAGAGGATATTCACCTAGTTTGCCAAACATAGAATACACAAAATACACTTTATCGCAATGTTCTTTAAGCTCAAAACGTGAAAAAGAATAATAATAATAACAAAAAAGAAAAGTAAAATGAAATTTATAAGTCTGTACAAGATAGCACTGGTTCTTTTTATGTTCACCAAATTGAAATGTTTTGGATTTCAAACAAGAATATTGTAGTGTACAAAACAAGAATTTGATTTGTTCATTTTTTAAGCACCAACCAAAGTGTTTGTTCTAAACCTTCTCTTAATGGTCAACAAAATAAATCATGCATTTGTCAACAAAATAAAATTGTTTAGGTAAAAAAAAATCAAACATGTTTTTAGAGAACCCAAAGGAATCGTTTGTTCTAAACTAAAAAAGCTTTGGAAAATCCCTTTTTAGAGCACCAAAATGAAATTTTCACTCATGGGGTTCTTTTTTTGCGCCAATTGAAAGCATTTTCTATTCTAGAAAGCTTTGAGAAATTGATTTTAGAGCACCAATTGAAATGTTCATTTGTGGGGTTCTTTTTATGCACCAATTGAAAGCATTTTCTATTCTAGAAAGCTTTGAGAATTTTATTTTAGAGCAACAATTGAAATGTTCATTTGTGGGGTTCTTTTTATGCACCAAATTTAAAGTTTTCTAACTATGAAAGATTTGAAACTTAAAATGTTTGACTATTCGCCTTCTCTACAATAAACATGTTAATTATTCTTACCATACCTCTACAAATCTTGTATAAACAGAATTAGCACCTATCAAACAAAATCAAGTACCCGTTAGCGTTAGAAATTAAAAATTAGCTTTCAGCTTTCGGACAAAACTTAATAGGGAAAAAGTGAAAGAAAAATTCAAAAGTGGCCTCTGTCAGAAAGCAAAAGTGTATGAAAAATTCAAAAGTGACCTTTGTTTTTAAGCAGAAGCGGCCTAAAAAGTTAGTTGCACCTTTGTATTTTTGCAAAAATGCCACAAAAAGTTAGAAGTGCCAAAAAAATGTCAAGTGTGAAAAACGTGAAGTCAAGTGCGAAAATTTTATGGAACCTGTGCGTGAAGATTTCTCCAGTGCGCTTCCAAAACCTGCAACTTCAAATTTAGCTCAGAAAATGATTAGTGCTAAGGACCGTGGCCCCACTGGGCATACCAGAATGTGTAAGGGGGAAATCGAGAAATATGTGAATGAGATAATTGATGAATAGAAACTAATCTAAACAACAAAATGCTAATGATTCATGCCCATTACTCATGAAATGAAACTACACAATTAAAGAATTCAAGAAACGAAATTGAAAGAACAATAACAATTGAATTCAAAAACAAAGTAGCATTACCATCCCGTGTCAGAGTATGTTTTCAAATATTTTGGGTTGTTCATATCAACATGAAGCCTTCATTGTGCATGCAAAATCTTGAAGAATGTGTATGTGTTCATTGAAGATGTGTGTGAAGCTTTGTCAAATATCGATTAAGATCTTGGAATTACTTCTTATGTAAATTAGGTTGATTCTCTGATTTTTTTTAGGAAGAAGATGGTTGTTATATAGATTTTGTGTTTTAGAATGAATGCTTGAGATTGCGTAGTAGAATATCTTGATTGACAGTTGAAAGACGTTGAGAGGATTTAGATGGGCATAATCTGTGAAAATTGATTACTTAATTGGTGTGATTGAAGAAATAGATTAATTTGTTAGGAAATAGATTGATCTATCAGGAAATAGATTGAGCAATTGGTGGTTCATAATTTGCTCAATCATGAAAGTGGGTGAGGATAATTAATTAATTGATTTAATTAATTAATCTTTTTTGGAGTTGAACATACAAATCAAGTTTGAATTTTGCAAACAGAGTTGTGTTTGTTTGATTTGATTTTTGATGATGTTTTGAATAATTAAATTTGATTATTCAAATTTAGGGGAAAGTGACATAGTTAAACTATTATGTTTTAATAATTTAATTGACTTGGGGGAATAAAGTGAATTAGCGACATAATTAAATAATTGATGTTATTTAATTAATCAAGAGGAATAAAATTAGATTAGGACTTCATTAAGTAAATGAATTTTATTTAATTAGTCAAAAATGATGAAAAATTTAATTAATTAAATAATGTACTATTATTCAATTAATAGGGTTTTAAGATTTTATTAAATAAATAGATTTTATTAAATAATTAAAATTTATTTAATTTGTCAAAATTGATGAAAAAGTGAATTAATTAAATAATGTATAAGTATTCAATTAATAGAGGAAATTAGGGTTTTTGATGCTTTTGATGTGAAATGCAATGATATTCAATGATAATGATGTTGATGATGTGAAAATGCCAGTTAAGGTGTGTGATAAGTGTTAGGTCAATTTTACATGTCTACCTTTTCATTATATTTTTTCTTGATAGTTTAGTAGAATGAGGAATTTCTTCCATGTGTTATAGATCAAGTGGTACCAAACTAGGTGTATCATTTGGATACTTGTTTATTATATTAGGATTAAAATTCTATGCAATCTACTAGATTAAGTGTGAAATAAATCTTACATTTTTTTTAGGCTAAAATAAAATAAAAGGGGTGGTTTATGATAGAAATCATTACAAGTGAAGGTGATGGAGAAGATGGGTATTGGAAACTCAAATAGGATGTTTCACATATTCTTACCATAGAGGAGAAGGTGGATCAATGAGAGAGTCATATGCTAGCCCTAATATCTAATTTAGAATTTTCAAAAGAGAATGTGAAAATAGAAGAACTACAAAGAAGATAGGCGGAGAAAGCTTGGAACTCTAAAGGAAGATTCTTCAAAATGGAGGAAAATTTTGGCATACAACCATGCAATGACATATATTAGAATTAATACTTTATACTAATGGTTGTATCAAATGGATCTTAACTTTAGTCTTCATTAATAATTTCATTGAACCAAAAAATTTAATTTGCATTCATGCTCTTACTTGAAATGAGAGCTATGGACACTTTGTGGAGGTTAAAAAAATACAAATCGTGTTCAAGTGGGATGAATTATGGAATGTGAAGTGTTGATAAATTATGTGGGATGATTTTTTTGACCAAATATAAAGAGAGGTTATAATGACCAAAACCCAAAACATGTTCTAGGCATACACCCAAGTGCATTAGCTCAAGCTAGATAAGAAATGGGTCTATTGCAAAAAGCACAATGGTGGAGAAAAATAACATAGTGGTAAGAAGAGGAAAGATGGTATGCATAAAGGGAATGTTTGAATTCCCATGATGGAAGTAAAGGGAAAAGGTAAGAGTAAGTATAATTGTATTCATTGTGATTCATATTTAATAAGATTTAACACCTTTTTGGTTGAATAAAGGGAAAAACAAGAACATTGTCTATGTGGAAAAAGGAAATGATATATATTAGGCAGTGTTTCATGTGGTGTAATATTTGGGAGTATATATTTGTATGAAAGATATGTAATCTATTTTAAAAGGAAGAACTAATATAGATCAATTTTGAAGGTAGATGTGAGCATCTTGAACTCTCATTATGAAAAATCCAAGATTATTTTGGCTAGTAACTAAAAATAAAAATGGTTTATTAATACAAGTGGATGGTTTGTTGCCTCAATGTGTAAGGATGTAGTTGGTGGGGCTTGAAAAGAGCTCCATAACTGAAAATATTTGTTAAAATCATGATTTTACATGGATATAAGCATGCTTATTTTAAGAGATATGAAGAGAATGAGGGATATATATCCTTCCAATTTTTTCTAATATATTTTATGGATTAGAGATATTCCAATTTGTTGTCCCTAATTAGTTTGCGTATGCTTGATGAAAGAATTGGATTGGGTGTTGTCAAGCCACTTTTTGAGAGTATGTTTTTAGAGAGCATGTGGATCCTAGAGTTATCCAAGTGTTTTGAATCTTTATCCAAAAAAAAAATATCCTAGTTAGAGTTTTGTGAGCTAAAACATTAGTTCAAAAGCATATTGTACCACTAGCCTCGTTTTATTCATGTTAAATTAGAGTGTTTATATATCTAGGAGGTGAAGTTTAAAACTAATTAGTTGGTTCTATTGTATAAAATGGTTATTGTGTATACTATGTATGATTAGGGGTTTAATGGGATAAATATAGTATTCTTAAAGAAAGATTACAAACCTCAAAATACTACATAAAAATTAGTTTATAAAAATTTTCACATGAAGTAGGAGAGAAGTGTTACAACATAGATATACTGATATGGGGGATGAATTAGTATATCCCTCAATTTAATCCAGTTCAATTTTATTAATGAGAACTTATTATTTCCTTAACTACATAAAGAATTCAAAGAACAAGCACACAACCACAAAACCAAATTTACGTGTAAAATCCTATAAGGGAAAAACCACAATGAGAAAGCTACTTGGAGCTACTTTCCAAATCTAGCCTTACAAAATAAAACATGATTTACAATATATTTTATGGGTTGAAGCCCAAAGGAAGCTACAACTCCCTAACATAGTTTTTTGGCTTCAACCAAAGGAATTTTACAACTCCCTACAAATAATAGCACTTACAAAATGAGGTTGCAACCTCTACATGCAACACTTGACAAATTCAGGTGATCAACCACCATCACAACACTTCTCAACAACCTATACTACTTTTTGCTCACTACCTTCAACATACTTCCTCACATACACTTCTACCTTTGGCCTATTACCTTCAACACTCTTCATATACTTCTTCGCACATTTGTACACATTCTTCTTCCTTCAACTCACTGCTTTCAACACAATTCACTTCAAACACATTTAACTCACAACACACTTCACAAAAAGCCAGTTGATCACACACTTGGTCTTCCATTTATATCTTTTGTAAGCTTCAAAAAATTTCTCCTTATCAGCCAAAATGAAACATCTGGCATGAAACATGCAATGGCCATAAGAAAGTTAGCCCAAAACATATGTGGGAAAAGGAAATTAAATGTGGTCCAAGCCAGGAGATAAGGACCTATTTTACTTCTGCACACAATCTCATGCTATCGCATGTAAAAAAGACTTGGTGCTAACAACTCAATATATCAGGTGTGGACACGGAAAAAGTAACCCTTCTACTTTTTCTCATGTTTGGGCCCTCTTAGTGAACTTTGGCTTGATTTTGCCTAGATTTAATGTTGTAATGTGGCCAATGTATTCAGATTAGATCTTGGACCCTTGTGAATCATTAATAATTCTAGGATGTCTTGTAAAAGTGTTGTGAAGTGTTGTAACCCACTTTCACACTTTTCTAGGACCCTTTCATTATAATCCATTTAAATAACCCCTTTTTATCACTTACCAAGTCTTATTTCAAAGTGTTGTAAAGAGTTCTAACAAACTCTCATGCTTTTCTAGGTGTCGTCATCAATTCAACCCTTTATTATGTTTAAATGACCCCTTAATGCACTTTTTGGCCTTGCTTAAGTGTATTTTCGAGAATATTCCTATTAAACAACATTAAATACACTTTAATCCCCAACACCCAGTAAAATTTCCTTGGTGGGACCAAGTCACCACCTAGGGAAAATTAGTCCCACTAAGCACAAAAATCAAAATAATTTTAATTTCTGGGAGGATTTTATTATCTTGACCTTAAGGTCAACCTGTGATGTGTTATTTTTTATCTCCTAATCTCCTACAATCTTCTAATCTCATAATTCATTCAGTTAATCATTCTCAAGCATTCTAAGCACTTTCAAGCATCCATTAGATCATCCACTTGCATAGATCTTCATATTTCAACATCAAGGGTTTGGTGAGTTTGTGACATTTCATGTTATTCATTCATCATTATCTCTTTATTTCATTTCATTTTATAGGGTTTGATTACCAAATTGGGGTTTGACCAAGGCAAACCCCTATTCTATAACCCTATACCCTTTTCCCCCTTTTTGCATGTGTTTGAAGGTCTTGTATGCAAATTTTTCAAAGAGAAAGGTGTTAAAAAGGTGTTGTCAACTCATCAAAGTCATTCAAGTCAACAAAGCCATAATTGAAGCTTGGAGACCTCTTTCAGCCCGTTTTCTATAGAATCTTAACCAGACACTTGTCAAGAAGGAAAGTGTAGACTGAAAGCTACAGATTCCTATCCTGAATTTCCCAAGATTCCTAGGTGGACTAAGTTGCCATATATGGAAAATTAGTCCCACTACTAGGCCTGAAAAGTGATTTTTACATTTTTGAGTACCCATTTGACAAAAACCTATTCTGACAGAATCTCCCTGAAACATAACTAAGTCACCCAACTTGGCGTAAGTGTCCCAGTTGGCTTCAACAGAAAAATCTACAAGATTCTAGAGCCTCTCTACATCACATTTCAATTTATAGGTGCACCTCTCCAGTCTTGTTTATTTTTGTTATTGTTTATTAGCATTCCTATGTCATTTTGCATACATCATTGTGTTTTCAAACAACTTGCATTTCTTAGGTTTTACATTAATAAGTCATTTATTTTATCATTTTATTGCATTATGACATTGTATTTAGACATATTTCATCCATCCTAGCATTGATTTTGAATGTTTGCATTGCCCATTTTGGCCCATCTTTCTCCTTTTAGGTGAAAAACCCTAGAAGTGCAAGAAAGCCCTTGGAAGCCAAAATCTCTGTAAACACCAGGTCAGCCCAATAAACACTTAACCTCCAAATATTAACTCCAAATCACAAGAGGTTCCAATATAGCATCATTTAGATCATATTACAAGCCTTAAATGATATTCAAAAATATTTATATGCCCTCCTTTTACAAATCCATGTAACATTATGCTAGTGTAGGCAAACTGACATTGGACCCAACATCACTTGCAAACCTAGACAAACATAATCTTGAGATAGAACATTGAAAACCATACTTGCATTACATATTAATGCCTGAAATTTGAAATGAGATAACATATAAGAAATTTGAACTCATCCTCCAAACCACAAGACCACAACATCAACTGTGGAGAAATGTGGAGCATTTATCTGAACCTTCTTGACTACAACAAGCATAGTCTTTACATTGCTAGATCTAGAAACTTCTATGGTAACTTATATGTTCAAAAAATAGGAACATATACATACTTCACACTTGTATCTGACTCTCTTACAAACTGTAAGACCACATCTTCAAATGCGAAGAAATATAAAGCATTATCTAGAGCATCTTCGATACAACTTCCTAAGCCACTGAGTGAAAGAAAATATTTCATACATTTATCATATCATATGCAATATTTTACATCAAAAGAAAGTGAACAAAACATTCACTTATTCATGAGAAACAAGAGCTATAGAACAATTGTGTACAATAAGCTCATGGCATACATCATCATACTCAACACTTTTGATCAACATATTGATTGCAACATATGCAATCTTCCACATAATACTACTATGCTAACATCAATGACAACACCTGTAATAATCTCCATTCTATTGACATTAATGAAAACACCTATAACAACCTTGCAACAATAAGTATATATTTTTCCTCAATTAATTGGTGTTCACCCTAGTGAACTCATTAATTACTATAGAGAATGATCATTTCCCTTTTGAATAATTGGAAAAATCATCACAATGAGGTAAAAACATGGAATTTAAAGACTATTTGGTATTTTATCTTCCTTTTGGTAATGTGTTCTCAATTTTTATATGTATTAGAGACTAAAGAAAGTTCATATATTTCTTATCTATGACCTTTATGAGCTTATCTCTTATTGTAAGGTGATTTTAGTTCATTATTTGTCTTGCAAGTGTGTTGTAGCTAGTCTTCTAATTATGATATTAGTTTTAAGCATGTTAAGGGATATATAGTTATTAAATGAGATAATGGATGTTGTGGAAACATTTTAAAATGCATATTAATCCTTGTGCGTAGTGGAACAAGTAGTATTTTCTTTCTAAAGCTAGATTTTTTAATCCAAGTTGAATTTTCTCAAGGGAATTTTGGTGTTAAATTTATTGTATATTCCATATCTTTTATTTGTTCATTTTGAGAAGATATAATTTTTTTTTTCTTCATATCACTTATCTTCAAATGTTGGGATTATATTTAACACAAGTGCTTAAGAGTACATGTCAAGAGTGTGTTGAGTCCTTTTCATTATAATTTTTGTAAATCATAATATAGTAGAGTGAATAATACATCTTCCTTATATATGGATCAATGAAAGTGTACAATTTATTGGAAAGTGAAATATGCCCGCAATCAAGGAAAATGATAATAATAGAAATTAAATCTAAATAACGATCATATAAACATAAGTGACATGAAAGATATAAACATGATATAATGATCCTAAATATGTAATCATAAGGTGTTACTCATAACAAATATCATGAACATATAGGAACATGAGTATATGATAAACATGTAAGGAAAAACATGATATCATAAGATACTAGTGTGAGAACCCTTCAGAAACATTTAAATAATAATAATGTATAACATCTAAATAGAATAATATGTAAATATATAATTTCATATGATCATGATAATGTGTAATAATGATACCAAAAGGATATGTAAATATAGAACATCATAATATGAATGACATGTAAATGGTATAAGAGATAAACATAATAATCATCGAACATAAGAAGATCAATGGTTCAAACAAGGTACATAAGAAAATATAGGATCCACATATTAAAATATAAAATCATAATAGATATGACATATGTGAGATTAGATTTAATTATAAGGTGATTGTACAACATTATATAAGTATTGCAACTATGTTGTAGTTATTATTTTAATTATGAGAATACTTGTGGATGAGTGCAAGATCATGATGGGCTAAATAATACCTCTAAGTGGCAATGAAAATATTAAAAATAAACTTAAGAAACTTCACATAGAAATTTGAATGGGCTATTAACACAATTTGAAAAATGTGTAGAAGTAGAATTTGTAGAAAATTGAATGTTGTTTCTAGGCTTCTTTTTTCTTGGAAAAAAAACAATTTATTTGGTGAAAATTTGAAATTTTGATGAAGCACTACTATATTTTTCTTAAAGTAGGTGTCATTCCAGCCAACCTAAGTATGACAAAAAAAATAATGAATCTTAAAATATAAGTAAAGGACACACACCTAGATGTGACACATATTCTTTTAAATTTTTTATGCAAATAATTAGTTATAATTTTTTACTAGGAATTTTTTTTAAAATTAAAAGTAATTTTCTAGCCAACCTAACTTGGAAAAAAATATATGAAATTCATTTTTTGTAAACCTGTAGCTATTGAAGCATGGATTGTGATCCATCTTTTCAGATTTTAAAAAGGTGAAATAATACAAAAGTTATCCAAATGTTTTTCAATCAATATATCAATTAGGACTTCGTACATAGTGCATGTAGAAAATCATTAATAATAACCTATTGTTTCATTGGAAAAGGAGATCTTAGATCTAATGGATAGACCACTAAAATAAATCATTTTCTAAAAACATTAGGGAAAATCTATATCAGCAAGGATATGAGATTGACTTACAACCTAAAAAGGTGATTCAATGAACCCTAGATCTAGATTCTTTTTTGGATGTGTGTTTGTTCTCAATTTGGATTATGATATGATGCAATGATGCAACTATCTAAACTATGAAAATGTGTCGTTCTATAAAGAATTCTAAGAAACTAAAGCAGACAAAATTGGAATCTAGAAATGGAAAAGGCAAACATAGAAGAACCTAGGATTTGAATTTGAGCTAAATTTAGCCAGTCTAGGGTTACTTGCATCCTAGATTGAACACTTGATTTCTAAAAAAAATATTTTACAAGCTTGAGATTCCTGGTTTGTAGCTTTTTTCTTCTGGGATTGGTTTTCAAAACTTCATCTATTGATTAGATAATGTAAATTTCATGACTTGATGACTTATATGGTTTAAGTGCAAGGATGAACAAATAGCCTTCAATATTCCTCCAAATTGCTTTAGATCTGCAATCTACACACATGAAAAGAGGGGAAGGGTTGTTCCATATAGGGGCTTTCCTAATTCAAACCCTAAATTGGTATTCCTACCTCCACAATGGAAAAATAGATGATAAAATATAGCTTATCCTTTTGAGGGATAGAGGCTAAATGGTAAACAAGTAATGAATTGATAATTTGTTGCAAGGGTAAGTCCACAAATTTGTGACACAATTAAGATGCCACCTTTGTTTTTTTACTCAAAATGACCATTTGGGGAGTGCCAAATTTTACATTCGCCAAATGGCCCAGATGATCGAGCCTAAGGCTTGGTCATCGCAAGCCAATTTTGGTGAGTGCCAGATTTAGCAATCACAAAATATGGCAAGCACCAAATTTGGCGCTCGTCAAATGTGAATGATGGCTTTTTAGAATGTATTTTATTTCTCTTTCTTTTTTTCTTTTTCTTTGTATTTTTTCTTTCTTTTTTTTCTTTTTTTTGTCTTTGTCTTTCTCTATTAGTGAAACTATATGCACGAAATAAACATTTAATTATAAGTTGACATTTACATGTGGACATTTACTTTCTTATACTTTTTAAGTTATTGATTAGGTGAAAAATAGGAGAGACCCAAATGCATGAGCAAGAGGATATACCATTAAAAAAAATCACACTAAATCACTACAAAAATATGTAATTATGAGAGCCAAAAGATGCAAATAACAATCAGAAATGCTACCTAATTGTTATAGCAACTATGGGGGAAGTTTTTAGAGTATTAAAAGTTGTGTACTTGGCTAGAAAGTTGCTATTTTTGAGCTACACAAGACTCAAATTCCCTATTATCAAGTTCTAGAAGTTTGTATGCAATTCTATAGCTTCAATTCTTTGATTTTCCATTTTGAATGACAACTTTTGCAACTTTGACAATTTTGCTCCAAATCTTGCTCAACTTGATCTTCAACCTATAAATCTGCAATCACACACTCAAGGGTAGAAAACAAAAAAATTGTTAGTGAATAGGGGTTTTCCTCAGCAAAACCCCTTGTAGGTAATCAAACCAAATGATGAAATGAAGCATGAAACATGAAATATGTAAATAATGTCACCTTTGATGATGCCTTGTGAAACAAATCTACAAACTAACATGTAATGTCCATGAAGAATGTATATCTTGGATGTGAAATGATGCTTGTAAATTTATCCTCAATGCAACATTAGCTATCTTAACTCAACCACATGCATGAATGCATTAAACACTTGACATGATTATATGATCTTGAATTGCTGCAATAAACTCTTGAAATCTTCCTTGAAATGCCTTTGAAAATTATCTTATAGTGCTCTATAATTCTCTCTTGAAATTGCTAGAGTGCTTCATAAACTTGCTAGGTGAAACAATATGAATTAACCCCTTATTTATACTACATTAGGAGATTAACCCCGAAATTCAAAAAAATATGGCTGACACCAAATTTGGAAAGAAAAATTATTAAATTCTCACCAAGATAAAATTCAAAAAGGGGGGTCTCATTAAGGGAGGACCCATTTGCCACCTTGGGTGAATGGGTCCTGGCTCAATTTTCCAGGACCTAACCCTAGGGGATTGAAAAGAGGCTAAAAACCCATTCCAGATCAACTAAAAAAGGGGGGTTCTATTAACGGAGGAGCCATTCACCATCTAGGGAGAATGGGTATTGGCACACTTTACCAAGACCAAACTTTTCCCAATGAAATATTTTTGTTAATTAAATTATTAGTGTCGAGATGGATCTTTGGGAGGTGTCAAAATTAAGGCTTAACTTTGAATTAAAGGGGGTTATTTTAATTTACTCCAGTTAACCTCAATCAAATAATGATCACCTAGATAAATGTGAAAGTGCTTTATAACACTTTACAACACTTAAACAAGGTAAAAATTTAAATACATTTTATTGAAAGGGGCCCATAAGGCTTAATTAAGCAAATACATCATAAAAAAGTGTGAAATTGTGTTACAACACTTTACAAAACCCTTGCAAAGGATCAATTAAGGCATCCTTTATTCAAATAAAGGTCCTAGAATAGTGTGAGTGTGTACAACACATTACAATACCACTCCAAGACACCATTAGTTCAGTTTTAAGGTTAATTATCTTAAATAAGTAAGGGAAAAGGCTACTTTTTTTGTTACTACATTTTTCCCCCACTTTAATGAGAGTATGACCCCATGTCAAACTCACACTAAATTATAAATCCAAGACACTTAAGTATGCAGCAATAACAAAGATATATGATCGTACCCTATCAAAGGCCAAGAAAAATAAAAAACAAAGGATCAAGCATAACCATTATAATGTGATGCATAATGGGGTTAATTGTCCATAACATATGTTGCTCACTCTGGGGTAGTGGAACCTCAATCTTTCCACTTGAGTTGTCCCAAAGAAGTGTTTTAGTGAGAAAGTCATGCTAGTGTATCGACTTCTCACCATATAAAGAGAAATTAATGCCAGTGTACCAGTTTCCCATCATACTAACCTTACCAAAGCTATCCTCTTGATAGCTTTAATAAGGCACCACAATGTAAATGTTTTTTTCATGTAAAAAATTTGTTAAAGGGGATTAAAAATTTTCTTTTTTCGTGTAATGGTCTTCCTCTTAGGGAACATTGTGCCTAATATCTCCAAGAGAGTAAAAGTCAAAAGTGTTAGATCGTCACCCATGGGATGCCTCATTTGCATCATGCCATGACAGTATATCCTACACTCTTGGATAGAATCAAACCCAATGACACCACCAAGAAGAGGACACATCACAAGAAAAAAGAAAAATCACACCATGAATTTTTTTCCAAAAGATGTCATTGATGTATGCCCCCACTTTAAAGTGGTTGCTACACCATCACTATGAGTAATTTCTTTAAATTATCCAATGATTTGATCCTAAGACGTGGGAGATTTCCATGGAAAACCCCATGCCAAGTCATATGTTTCTGAAGCAAGTTGTGTCATGAAATAGGAAGGAAGGGTTGCCCTCACAAATACATAAGGGATCTATGGATTTTGGGTCAGTATGTCTGTGCTACAATGTTGTCATTGAGTATGGAATTATCATCATTCCCCAAATACTCATAGAACTAGAAGAATGATAGAAAGAGAGAAAAAAAAAGAAAAACCTTTTGGGTCAACATGGAAGAAACATGGATGTCTCGATGCCTTGCGCCATCCCCAAAAGGAAAACATAAGAAAAATGAAAAGATGAAAACAAAAATCTTTTGGGTCAACATGGAAGAGACATAAATATCTTGATGCCTTATGTCATCCCCAAAAGGAAAACACAATACAAATAAAAAATGATTATGACATCTAGAGAAGAATGAAGGTACATATAGAAGAATGCACAAAAGAGAGAACATTAAATGAAACATCACAGGGAATCACATTACTCTCATGCAATCACATAAAGAAAAAAAATGAAAAATAAAAATACTAGTAAGGCACATGTGAGTCAACCTAAAGCAGGTTTTCCACCTCCCAATCTCGATTGGTATAAATAGAAGGCAAGAAACTAGCCAAAGGGACAACATCAAGTGCCAAACTAGGACATGCACCAAGCTCAACACTCTTTTTAGGAGATTTTTCATTTAAGCTCATGGAAGAAGAAAATAATGTATTCAACTCATCATGCACTTGTTCATCAATCTTTTCAATGTCATTGTCATCATCTAAGTTAATCACAACAAGAGGTCGAGTAACAATGTCCATGCAATTTTCTTGTTTATGTTGTGGTGAGGGTTGAGATTCATCATGCATTGCTTTGGTTAGTTTTAGATTTTGATTTTCTATGTTATTGTCATTTTCTTGAGTTTTCAATCTACGATCAATAGCACAACGTCTACATCTGCGTTCTCTAGCACTTCAATTTCTTTTTAGTTTATTGTCAATTTGTTTTTGTGTAAGAGTGGGTTTTTCAATCGAAGGTTCCTTCTCTTCCTTGGGAGGACTAAAAGAAACAACAGGGTTGCCCAACCACTTTGTCTTTGACTTTGTAAACTTGTTTGACTCTATGAGGGACAATGGGATTGTTTGTACTATCTCATGGTCTCTTGTGGTAAATTGCAAGATGTTGTTCTATAGATTCTTCTCGTATGGTCGGAAGTGTTTTTGGTTCAATCATTGTCTCATCAAGGATGTTTGGTTCGGTCATAGGTTGACGCATGTTTTGAAGGGATAGTTCCCCTATTTTCTTTGCCTTGAATTTTTGATATGATTTGAAAAATAAATCTTCACGAGGCTTGATAGGTTCCATAGGCTCAATCCAAGAGTAATCTAGTGAAAAACCATTTTGTCGAGGCAGGATTAAATCCACTATGATGCACAGTGAAGATGTCATTTCCAAATGGAAACTTTAGACATTTATGCACAACTGAAGGGATGACATTCATGGAGCAAATCCATGGATAGCCTAGCTTCACACGAAATTGGTCCAATTGTGGGATGATGGAGAATGAGACTATTAATTTTTTCGGTCCAACCTTTAAAGGGAGATCTATTGAGCCTATCGTAGGGAAAGAAAATTTGCTATGTGTATTGATCCATTCTTTTGGGTTATCATATGTTTCTTGATATAGCTCATGCACATATAAGAATTATTTTTTGATCACATTCTCTCCATAGATGGGATCAATCAATATCGCATTAGTGGGCTTATTATTGGTTCGATCGGCTATGTAAAGAGGACCATCAGGTGCACATTTAGGTATGTCATTTTTTGAGAAAGCAATTTCAAGAGGTTGTCTAGTCAATCCCTTACGAGGTTTAGCTTCAATAAATTCTATCACATTCTTCATGAGAGGTAATTGCATATATCATCCTCCATGTTGACTTTGTTTTGGATTTTAATAGGAGGATTGAATGTGGTATGTATATTGTTAATGTCTTGTTTGTTCAAGTACTCCTGAAGGAAGTAACTAAGGCTATAGATGATTTGTACTCCGTTTTGAGTTTTAAGCACTTTCCTTAGATTTTGTATGATAGGAACCAAGATAATGTCAATGCATTCACTAAGGATATGAACTTTTAATTTTTCTAGTTGTTCATCTAGCTTGTCAATAACATCATGCACATTGATTATAGGAAGTGAAGTCATGGGAAATGAAGTATGCAAACTATGAGCCATGGAGAGTTGATTCTCAACACTATCAGAAAGAGAGTTGCAAAACCCAAGATCCATGGTGAGTGAGATATTGTGAGATGACATGAGACTCAATCTACGTCTTATAATAATATTATGAAGAGGACACCAAGTTGTAAATCTCATGAAATTTTTACAACCCCAGTGTGCAAACCCTAGAATAGCAAAGGGACAATGCAATGTACTTTTCAGATTTTAAGCAATGCGATTTACTAATTACATAATGCAATAAGCTGAAAATGAAATGCTTTGATGCAATTTTGAACTTTTAAGAATGCACTAAAATGAAGCAATTTAAGCTACATGCAATTAAATTGATGAAATAGTTGTTGGAAGACAGAATCATTGAGAGGGGGGTGAATCAGTGATTCTAGAAAGTCACAAACTTTTAAATTTCTAAACCAGAATATAAAATGACTATTAAAGAACAAAATTCACTTGAACTCAAACAATATTGTATGCATTACAAGTCAAATAAACATTTTATTAACTGAGACTGACTTGATAAACTTTACACAAATATTAGAGCTTATATCTAAACCTTTTATGCAAGATGCTTTGATTTAAAGAATGGCAGAAATGAATGAATGACATCAACAACTTTTTATGCAACTAATGGCAAACTTGCAATCAAGCAAATAATCCATTCACACATAGAAACATCACATAACACCAAAATTTGTCCTAAGTGGAAAAACCCTCTTGGGGAATAAAAACCCACTTTAAAAATCTTTCCTTTATTCACTTAGAGCACCAACTCTTTTACATTTAGGAGCACCAACTCCACAAAATATAGGAGCACCAACTCTACAAGTTACAAGAGCACCAACCCCACAAAATACAAGAGCACCAACCCCACAAAATACAGAAGCACCAACTCCATTACAATGCATAATAATCACAGTATTCTATCAGAACCCTAGAAGTGCAATTTTTCAGTCCTAGAATCTTAATAGAAGACTATAAAAAATTTCAATAAGAACATTGAAGAATGTTGTATGAGAATGACAACATCTTCCTTCAATAATATGAGTATCAATATAAATATTTTCAATGCAATACAACTTCTGGACTGAATATCTAAAACATCATATTCCTTTTTCAAGCCACACGAAAATGCCCAAAGATAATCTTTTTAAAGACCCTGCAAATAATAATAATCTATGTATGTAGTTTATGTAACTACCAAAGAAACTTGAGTTAGGATTTGAATGAAAACCCTAAATAATCTCTCTTAACAAAAATTTATTAAACCCTTAACAACAATTATATATTTTGTTTCCTTTCAAGATGAGATTCCAGAAACCCTAATGGGTTTTTAAACCAAAAACAATAATACTTAACTCTTAAGATGCCTGAAAATAATTCAACATTTTTTTTAATCAAAATCAAAAAATCACATAGAGTTTTCAATAACTGATCATGGTGGAAAAACTGAATGAAAAAACATGATGACCTATCAAGAAGTTCATAACAACCCAGCTGGAAATATGCCATTGAATTTCCTCTGACTAACTTCCATATCTGAGCAAACAAAGATCGATGGAGACTGCAGCCACAATTGCCTAGTTGAAGGAGCCATTGTCACTCCCTTAACAACTACCAAGTTCTTGTTGGCTTGTAATTTTTTATCCATGCTTGTAACGGACTCATTTAACTCCTCAAGTGTTAGCCAAGAAGAACAAATTTACAACTATGAACACAATATTCTCATGGTGGCTAGGGTTCCAAACCCTCAACAATAATATTTTCCTAAGTTTCTTTCTTTCAAGTCTATTGAGGACTTATCAAACATAATGATGTTTTGAAGTCTGAAGAAAATCAAACACCATTATTAATAAATGATTAGTATGTTTTAAATCCGATGATAAGCCTTTGATGCCGACAAAATCATTCCACATCATAACCAATTGTTCACTGCCAATGGAAAGTCACAATAAGTAAAGTGAAGTCACATGAGTGTTGAGTCCCCAAAAGCTCGATACAAATATTAGACTCATTAAACAACAATATCTGATCCTTAATATTATCAATAGTGTCGGGATTTTTAAAAAATCTATTCCATTGAAACCAACAATGCCTTTTTCACATGCTTAGAATATTCGATACTCTTTAGGAGTATGAATTAAACAAAAGATTTTATAAGAAATTTTGATGGTGTAAACACCTTTTCAAATGATCATGCAAATGGAAGTCAATAATAAACCAAGGCCCCTTATAGCCATATCAAATACCAATGCAATGTGATCAAATATCAAACAATAATGATGCTGCTTAAAACTAGATCTCTTTACAAAGTGATTGACCACAATAAAACAGTGTCACAACTTGTATGTTTTGAGTAAACATATGATGTGCCACCCAAATATCATGTGAAGACAACTTGCAAAAGATCAAGTTAAATATACCACAATCTGAAAGTGATCAACCTAGATATACCTGAATAACCATGTCATATGCCTAAAACAAAATATGTACCCTGAAGCAAATGCATGCCTTGTTTTGAATGTTGTTCCTTGCTAAATATACCTATGGTAATCACTGACAAGTAGGCTTTGAGAAATCAAACTGAAACACAAGTAATGAACATCGTCAGCCTCAACAAATATATATCAAAAACCTGAATCAATATGATCCCAATGAACTTCCATAGGCAATATATCATGTAGCTACATAACATCCATGTGTGAAATCAACATGAATACTAAAGCACTGCATAATCAATTTTGACATCAAGGACAGACCACAAAACAACTAAAAGACAACAAACTCCCCCTTTTTCCTTGATGGAAAAACACATCATCTCTCCCCCTTTTTTCCTCAATGACAAAGAATAACAGAGGAGAATGTGAAATGCCATGGAATAAACAACAAAAAACAACCATCATAGTAACTAGCTGGAAGAAGAAACCAAGAACCAAATAACTCTGTTGCATATATCTTCTTGTTTTAATCACATGAGCAATCAAATAACCTATCTGCACCAAATAACAACTATATAAACAATGTTACCATCATGAATAACCATGTACCAAGGCATCAATTATGCACTTCTCAATAAGTTTTGTCACTTGCAAGGTAGCATCTATAGCATCAAAAGTATTATGAGCTTCTCCCCCTATTTGAGATAACAAAGCAAACAAGATTCCCAAGAATCTCATTGCAAATCTCTTTCAAGCACGGTATTGTCATAAAACATGATACTATTCAACATCTATCGCAATGTCACAAGAACCTACATAAGCTTAAAGCACACTGTGAGAAAATAAAATCTCATGATACTCTTACCAATTATCCTTGCTCCCCATTTGTTACTTACATGGTATAGATATCATAAGCATAAACAATATCACATAGAATCATCACTTATGCTTCTTCCCCTGTCAATAACAATTTCAGCACTTAAAAAAACATATGTTAATTTTGCACCAAGAAACAATAGAGCTCTGTCACACCTCTATCCATGCACATTGTAAAAAACATTGAATCAATAACATCATGAAGTTGTCACTTGCACATTTGAACACCTCTAGATCATATGATTGTCATAAAACATCAATAATTCAGACAACTATCCTTTAGAATCAATGCAAAAACAAGTAATTATGAGTTGTCAAATAACTCAAATTGTGAACTATAAAGAACCACCATAAACATTTCCAAACAAAATTTATCAAACTTCTGATACATAAATTATACCATTGAAATTCATCAACCACATTAGAGTTTTATGCATTCTTTATTATTATTTTTACTAAGCAAAGCAAGTTTCTCCACTATTGCTTTGAAATGTTCAAAAACATTAAAACTACACCTGCTCATGACTTCATCACTATACCACTATTTAACATAAATTGATTCCTCTGACTAATATGCATTTCATGAAAGGAATAATCATAAGAGTTGTGTTCCTTTACTACAACAACCTTCAATTATCGTGCATTCATCCTCAAAATCACCATCCTTGACACCCTGAGATTCAATTATGACATGAACATTTGCATAAAAACCATTAAAGCATATCTCTATTCTTGCATACTATCTCAACCAGGAGAACAACTTCTTGATAGCATACAAAGAGAACAATTTCATCTTCTTTGATACCAAAAAATATAAGGGAGATACCAAATTGTTTCACCATTGTCATGCAAAAACAATCCTTAAAGCAAAGATTCATTCACTTCCTTCCAAACTAGATGATTACCTTTGTCAGCAATACCAAAAGGTTAAGGAATTTAGACCACAAAGCTTCAACTGCTATCAATTATTGTCAATGTCACATTGTCATATAAATCCTCAATCAAATATCATTGTATTATCAAAAATGAAACCAAGGTCAAATCAAATGTCCTTATCACTACCAAACTAATTTTAATGGAAATGATTTTACCTGAAGTGTTCCTTATTCACCACTTAGAACCTTATATGCAATAGGTCATTAACAACTTATGTACTATGAATGTAACATGTCATTAACAAGGTACATAGATTAACCAAATCATAGTATATGAAAGTAATCAATCAAAACCTCTTTGTTACTGAAAAATACCACCACTTCCATTCAATGGTTTGAGATTGCTAATAATTTTTTTGATCTTATCCAAGAACCTTTGCATCAAAAAGACCTTGTACATCTTGTAACCACACATTCCACATAAGATTTGCATACAAGTCCCTATACAAATATCAAGTCTTCTATATTCCACAATGCAACTCCATACAACAAGTTCCTGCAATAAACAACTATCATGAATGCAATGATCAAATCACTGTCACAAGAATCATATGCCACTGACACTAGATATTTTAGTGATCATACTCATGGTGCCAAAGATTTGCAACTAAATTTTGTCAAGATAACACTGTGAGACTAAGTAAGTTTACTGTCCAAGAGTGCAATGTTTTGTCACCAATCACATTATTAAGTCTACAACCCCTTGTCACTTCTATCATGAATACATGACTCCAAGCATTGATAACATGTATCATAGACTCTTTATATGAAGAACATCTATCAGAAGAAAATCCTATAGCATGAAACAATCTCTTTTGAATTTTTCATGTAACAATTTTCTCATATAAAGCACGAAAATATATAATATTGTCATCCAAAATACTATAGCACAAATCCATTGAAGAAATAAGGCACTGCAAGGCACTGTCCTCATCAACTACCATAAAACATTGCGATTTCAAGAATCAATTCTTGAACTGTCAACTATTTCTTCATTTTGCAAGAACATTGGAAATTTATAATGCCACAAATAAGCCATAGCAAATACTTACTTTGATTATCAATACCACTGTTATTAAGTAGAGATTCTGTCAAAGAAGAGTAACTATCATTCAGAAATATGTTAATCAAATGACTGCAAAAATAAACTTCTAGAATCAGCAACAGTTATAAATGTATCATGATCTATCGAAACAATGGTATTTGTCAAACAACCCTGTATTGAGGCTTATGCATATCAAGAAATCATAGTGCTTAGACATCTTATGTTGAGAGCCAAGAATGATTTTATTGATATCACTCAAAAAAATACCCTGAACCACCACTACTTGTTATGTTGTTATATATTTGAGAGTCAACTTACACAAGCTTATCGCTATCAAATATAGTGCAAGAATATCACTTATTCAATTATACTACACCAAGAACAAGTATGAATGCCAAAACTATGTAATCATGACTAACACTGATCAACCACCATGATCAAGAATACTAGGCACTCTTTATACCAAACAAGTGACCACTAATCAAGTACCTACTATCAAAAACCATATCATTGTTCTTGAAGTACTTAATTACTGTTACACTTATCTTTTAGGCAACAATTGATTCCTTTTGTGCAGTATGCACTGGTTTAGTAATTTCACTTCCTAGGTCTTGTTTTCTCCTCCAAACCTGTATGGGTCATTTCTTTTTCTTGGTCAATACATCTACATTGTTATTTTTAAATGATTCCTTCCACTTACTTCTACACTGTTGTGCCTTATGCCCAATTTTATGACACTTAAACATGTGATATTGTAATCAATTTGAGGAGTAAAGGAATCATACTTTCTTGACATTCCAAAACTTCTATGATCATATCTTCCATACCTCCTACAATTTCTTGCTATATGACCATAAGCATGGCAACAATATCAATAGCCATGAAATTGAGAGTAGTTATACTTGATAAATGGAGATCTTGATGGTCTTTTTATCCTTTCATCAACCCATTTATCTTCTATCTGAGTAGCAACAATATGGTGACCAATATCAACCTTCATTCTTGGTGTTTGCTTGACTGTAAACCTCTTTCCATTTGCAGTAGCAAACACTGTCTCGTGTTTTGATTCTTCTACAGAGCTTTTTCCAACCTCATATCCCACTCCTGTAGGATCCTTAGAATGTTTTTTTCTACCAATCATCTCATTCAATAGATTAGTACTCTGATCAAATTTTTGACTTTTTCCTAATTGAACCTTGACACTTAAAATCTCTTTCCTTGATACAACTACTTCTCCTTCAAGTTTTAGACATTCAATCTTTTTAACCTCCAAATCAGAACTTACAACATCTTTTATCCTCTTACATTCTTCAATTTCAATTTTCTAACTTATAATCATATCATATTTAAGAGTTAGTTCTTTTAACAAGGAATCATTATCTAAACATTTATTTAATGAAGGAACCTCATTGTCTAGCTTATTGCACAATTCATCCTTTTCTTTTAACTTGACTTCCAATCCCTCTTCAGTCCTTTTTCTATCAACCATTTGAGCTTTCATAAATTCAATAATCTTTTCATATTTACCATAGTTTTGGTTTAATACCTTATTAGTATAAATACTCTTTTGAAGTTATATCTTAAGTTCTTAATTTTCTCGTTTAAGCCTTTTAAGTTCATCTAAGGTAGCAATCATTTCTCCTTCCAAATCAACCTCAAACTCATCACCTTCATATTCCTTTTCACTTACTAAGTGATCTCTTTCTTCACCAACTAAAGGATCACATTTAGTATTAACTGGCAAGGGTATTCCTTGAGACAAAACTTCACTAGACTTGACACTAGTGTTTTTCTTCTGACTTATGTTTCTTTTGCACTTACCCATAGTACTCCTCTTATCAAGGACTTGGTTGGACTTATACAAGGATCTAGCTCTATACATCAATAGCAATTAAGATCAGATATGTTTCCATTTTGGTTTTCCAGAACACATAATTTGTGCCATCAAATAGTGGAGCTCTAGTCACATAGGTACATTCTTGAGCTTGTGACATGTTTGAAAGACTCCCAAAAACTAGAATCAATCCTAGGTGGATTAGACCTATATGAGGACCTTATTCTCTAATACCATTTGTTGGAAGACAGAATCACTGAGAGAGGGGGTGAATCGGTGATTCAAGAAAGTCACAAACTTTTAAAATTTTAAACTAGAATATCAAATGACTATTAAAGAACTCACTTCACTTCAACTCAAACAATATTATATGTATTACAAGTCAGATAAACATTTTATTAACTAAGACTAACTTGATAAACATTACACAAATATCAGAGATTATATCTAAACCTTTTATGCAAGATGCTTTGATTTAAAGAATGGCATAAATGAATGACTGACATCAACAAATTTTTATGCAACTGATGACAAAATTGTAATCAAGCAAATAAACCATTCACACATAGAAACATCACATAACACCAAAATTTCTCCTAAGTGGAAAAACCCTCTTGGGGAATAAGAGACCACTCGATAAATCTTTCCTTTATTCACTTAGAGCACCAACTCTTTTACATTCAGGAGCACCAACTCCACAAAATACAGGAGCACCAACTCCACAAGTTACAAGAGCACCAACCCCACAAAATACAAGAGCACCAACCCCACAAAATATAGAAGCACCAACTCCATTACAGTGCATAATAATCACAATATTCTATCAGAACCCTAGAAGTGCAATTTTGCAGTCCTAGAATTTCAATAGAAGACTATAAAAAATTTCAATAAGCACATTGAAGAATGTTGTATGAGAATGACAACATCTTCCTTCAATAATCTGAGTATAAATATAAAGATTTTCAATGCATTACAACTTCTAGACTGAATATCTGAAACATCATATTCCTCTTTCAAGCCACATGAAAAATGCCTCGAGATAATCTTTTTAAAGACCCTGCAAATAATAATAATCTCTATATGTAGTTTATGTAACTACCAAAGAAAGTCAAGTTAGCGTTTGAATGAAAACCCTAAATAATCTCTCTTAACAAAACTTTATTAAACCCTTAACAATAATTATATATTTTGTTGCCTTTCAAGATGAGATTTCAAAAACCCTAATGGGTTTTTAAACCAAAAAAAATAATACTTAACTCTTAAGATGCCCGAAAATAATTCAACATTTTTTTAATCAAAATCACAAAATCACACAGAGTTTTCAATACTTGATCATGGTGGAAAAACTGAATAAAAAAAATGATGACATATCAAGAAGTTCATAATGACCCAGCTGGAAAGATGCCATCAAATTTCCTCTGACTAACTTCCATATTCAAGCAGACAAAGATCGATGGAGACAACCACAACTGCCCAGCTGAAGGAGCCATTGTCACTCCCTTAACAACTACCAAGCTCTTGATGGCTTGTAATTTGTTATCCATGCTTTTATGAACTCATTTAACTCCTCAAGTGTCGGGCAAGAAGAACAAATTTACAACTATGAACACAATATTCTCATGGCAGCTATGGTTCCAAACCCTTCAACAATAATATTTCCCTAAGTTTCTTTCTTTCAAGTCTATCAAGGACTTTATCAAACATAATGATTTTTTGAAGTCTGAAGCAGATCAAACACAATGATTAATAAACGATTATTATTTTTTAAATCCGATGATAAGTCTTCAATGCCGACAAAATCATTCCACATCATAACCAATTGTTCACTGGTAATGCCAAGTCATAATAAGTGAAGTGAAGTCACATGAGTGTTGAGTCCCAAAAAGATCGATACAAATATTAGACTCATTAAACAACAATATCTTATCCTTAATATTATCAATATTGTTAGGACTTTTAAAAATCCTATTCCATTGAAATCAACCAATGCCTTTTTTGCATGCTTAAAATATTTGATACTCTTTAGGAGTATAAATTAAACAAAAGCTTTTTATTAGAAATTTTGATGGTGTAAACACCTTTTCAAATGATCATGCCAATGGAAGTCAATAATAAACCATGGCCTCTTATAGCCATATCAAATACCAATGCAATGTGATCAAATATCAAACAATAATAATGTTGCTCAAAACCATATCTCTTTCAAAGTGATTGACCACAATAAAACAGTGTCATAACTTGTATGTTTTGAGTAAACATAAGATGTGACACTCAAATATCATGTAAAGACAACTTGCAAAAGATCAAGTTAAATATACCACAATCTGAAAGTGATCAACCTGGATATACCTAAATAACCATGCCATATACCTAAAACAAAATATATACCCTGAAGCAAATGCATGCCCTTTTTTGAATGTTGTTCCTTGTTGAATATACCTATGGTAATCACTGACAAGTAGGCTTTGAGAAATAAAACCGAAACACAAGTAATGAACATTGTTAGCCTCAACAAGTATATATCAAAAACCTGAATCAATATGATCCCAATGAACTTCATAGGCAATATATCATGTAACTGCATAACATCCATGTGTGAAATCAACATGAATACTAAAGCACTACATAATCAATTTTGACATCAAGGAAAAACCACAAAACAACTGAAAGCAAACAATAGTGAATTGGGAAACTGAAACTAAAAGGTAACAACATCAAATAAAAGATAAAAACTGAGATTTTAATGTCCTAAAAATGCAGAGCGGCAACTAACAAGGACTCATTCGTAGTAAGGACAAATGGGTCCTGGTTAGATGTTTATGAGATTTTTCTATGGATTTCAAAGTGAATTTTGATGCTTTTTCAAATGTCAGAATGTACAAGCTCAGCCTGATCAAGAACTCATTCACCATTAAAGGTGAATGGATCCAAAATTAGGTTTTTAAAGAGGTGAAAACTGTAATTTTTAAGTTATTTTGTGTGTTTTTTGTGCCCAATTTCAAATTTTAACTCTTATGAGAGAAATTTCCATAACTTGATGACCTAATACAAGTGAAATGAAGGGTAAATGATGACCTATATAACACCTTTTGAAATGCAATTTTTTTTTATTTTCAAATGAAAATTTATATCATCTAAATGTCATGCAAATTGAGTAATTTGTTTTTGTATTTTTCGGATTTAGAGAGATACAAAACAATGCAAATCTAAACCATAAATGAGATACAACTTTTGAATTCAAAGTAAGAAACCCTAAATGAGATCTAATTCAATGCAAATGGATGCAAATGAATGCAAGATCTAACTTAAGATTCAATGAGAGACTCTAAAAATTAGAAAATTGCAATGTTGAATGAGTCGGGTTCACCATTAATGATTAGGTGAAAAATAGGATAGACCCAAATGCATGAGCAATAGGATATACCACTAAAAAAATTCACACTAAATCACTACAAAAAGATGTAATTATGAGATCCATAAGATACAAATAACAATTAGAAATGCTACCTAACTATTATAGCAACTATGAGGAAAGTTTTTGGAGCATAAAATGTTGTGTACCTAGCCAGAAAGTTGTTTTTGAGCTACATAGGACACATTCGCCTTTAGTGGTGAATGGGTCCTTTAAGGGTTTCAGAAAACTAATTTCAGGGTCTTGTTCCTTGATTTATACACTCTCAAAATTCCCTGTTATCAAGTTTTAGAAGTCTATACGCAATTTTGTAGCTTCAATTCTTTGATTTTACACTTTGAATGACAACTTTTACAACTTTGCAACTTTGACAATTTTGCTCCAAATCTTGCTCAACTTGATCTTCAACCTATAAATCTATAATCACACACTCAAGGGTAGAAAAACTTGTTGTTTGTTAGTGAATGGGGGTTTTCCTTAGTCAAACCCCTTGTAGGTAATTAAACCAAATTATGAAATAAATGAAATGAAGCATGAAACATGAAATATATAAATGATATCACCTTGGATGATACCTTGTGAAACAAATCTACAAACTAACATGTAGTGACCATGAAGAATGTAGATCTTGGATGTGAAATAATGCTTTTAAATGGATCCTCAATGCAACATTAGCTATCTTAGCTCAACTGCATGCATGAATGTATTAAACCTTTGACATGATAATATGATCTTGAATTGTTGCAATAAACTCTTGAAATCTGCCCTAAATTTCCTTTGAAAATTCTCTTGTAGTCCTCTATAATGCTCTCTTGAAATCGCTAGAGTGCTTCATAAACTTGCTAGGTGAAACAATGTGAATTAACCCCTTATTTGTACTAAATTAGGAGATTAGCCCCAAAATTCAAATAATTAAGGCCGACACTAGATTTGGAAAGAAACATTGTTAAATTCCCGCCAAGATGAAATTCAAAAAGGGGGTCTTATTAAGGGAGGACCCGGTGAATGGGTCCTGGCTTAGTTTTCCAAGACCTAACCCCAAGGATTGGAAAAAGGCTAAAAACCCATTCTATATCAACTGAAAAAGGGGGGTCATGTTAAGGGAGGACCCATTCGCCATCTAGGGAAAATGCATCCTGGCATACTTTACTAGGACCAAACTTTTTTCAATGAAATATTTTGTTAATTAAATTATAAGTGTCGGGATAGATCTTTGGGACGTGTCAAAATTAAGACTTAACTTTGAATTAAAGGGGTTTAACTACTCCAATTACCCTCAATTAATTAATCATCACCTAGATAGATGTGAAAGTGTTTTATAACACTTTACAACACTTCAACAAGGTACAAATTTAAATACATTTTAATGAAAAGGGGCCCATAAGGCTTAATTAAGCAAATACATCCTAGAAAAGTATGAAAGTGTGTTACAACACTTTACAACACCCTTGCAAAGGATAAATTAAGGCATGTTTTAGTCAAATAAAGGTCTTAGAATAGTGTGAATGTGTACAACACATTACAACACCACTCCAAGATACAATTAGTTCAGTTTTAAGGTTAATTATCCAAAACAAGTAAGGGAAAAGGCTACTTTTTCTATTACTATAGTTATATTTCATGTATATAGTTTTAGGATGTTTGAGAGTGGTTATGGATCTCTTGGATTTATAATGAAAATTCTATTTTTTGAAAGATCTTATCATTTTTAGACTTAGTCAAAGTTTAGTAATCAAGAGGTCAAGTTTCAGTAATCAACAATTTTTATCATCTTTCTCTCTCTATTCACTCATTATTTATCTCTTATATTCTCAAGACCTCTTTCTCTTTCTCACTATCACCATCCCTTTATCTCTCTCTCTCTGTCTTGAGCTCTCTACTTCTATCTCTCACATTTCTCTCCCTCCCTACTTATCCCTCATCCCCCTCTCCCTCCCTATATCTCCCTCCCTCCTCCCCCCTCTCTCTCCTTACCTATATACTTCTCTCCCTATATCTTCTCCATCTCTACCTCTCCATTCCTCTTTCCTTCTCTCTCTCAATCTCCCCACCTTCCTCCCCTTTTTGTATCACTTCTTGGTGCACATCAAAGAGATTGAGAGAGACAAAGATAGAGGAGGGAGGGTGGGAGAGAAAGAAGGAAGGGGGGGAGAGGTAAAGAGGTATAGGTGGGATAGATAGAAGTAGAGAGAGAGAGAGGTGGGATAGAGAGAAGTAGAGAGGGAAGGAGATAATGAGAGAGAGATGGGTGAGATAGAGAGAAGAGAGATATAGAGAGAGAGAGAGAGGTAGGGAGTGATAGAGGGAGAGGGGAGATAGAGAGTAGAGAGGGAGGGAGAGAGATAGAGGTGTGATAGAGAGGGAGAGGAGAGATAGAAAAGAGGGGAGGGAGGGAGAGAGATGGGGGAGGGAGAGAGAGAGAGAGGAGAGATATAGGTAGAGGTAGAGATATAGGTAGAGAGAGAGTAGTAGGGAGTTATAGAGGGAGATGTAGGTAGAGATATGGAGAGAGATAGAGAGGATTAGAGGGGGAAGGAGAGATGGAGAGAGAGGGAGGGATGGAGAGAAAGGTGAGAGAAGTGAGAGAGGTAGGTAGAGAGAGGGGGGAGATAGAGAGAAGTAGAGAGGGAGGGAGAGAGGGAGGGAGAGAGGGGGAGGGAGAGAGAAGTAGGAAGGGAGATGAGATAGAGAGGATAAGAGAGAGGGAGGTGAGAGAGAGTGATAGAGATAGAAGGGAGGGTGGGAGAGAGAGAGGGGGGAGGGAGGAAGATTAATTTTGATATTTAAATTTGTGATTGATAATAGCTCGTAAGAAGCTTGAGAAATAGGAGTATAACAAAATATCTTCTATATTGGAAGAATATTCCTATAGAAGATGCTACATGGGAAGGGCTTGAGATTTTGGGGAATTCATATTTGTATTGCTTGAGGACAAGAAATATTAGGGAGGGAAAATTTGTAATGTCCCCATTAAATTCAAGTAAGTGGAGTATATGGCTCATTCACTTTATTTCTAATGGGTTAAGGTATAGAAAAAGGAAAATAGTTTATTTAATAATTAATTGTGGACCAAAACATTTCATAAGAAATTAAATATTAAATATTAAAATTCATTATTTTATCCTCCAAATAAGGTGTGGGATTATTTTTAGAGGAATTTTATAACTCCCAGAAACCTAATTTATTCTTGATGGTTATCACAAAATACATGCATGCTTGGTGGAGTAATATTCTAAGCTATTTTTAGTTGGAACTTGTGGAGGGAGTTGAGGATAATTATTATTTGAATTTTAAATTATTCAAAAAGGGGCATTGGAGATGCATCCATCTATATATTGCAAGTTATTTCTCTTTGGAGTCATTTCATTTTTACCATACAAAAAATATACCAAAATTTATTTGAACACTTGTGTTCATACAAAAATATTTTGTTGAAAAAAGACTCATTGGAGATTGGAATCAGAGGATAAAATTTCCCTTTTGGTTCAAAAATAAATTTCACTCAACGATTGTATTGGAGCTTCAAATATTTGAAATATGGTTTAGTAACTATTCAATGTTTTCTTGTGTTTTTTGTAGGTTGTAAGTGAAGAGGCGTGAAGATTCAGTTGCAACTTTAGATTGCATATCTGTTTGAATGTGTGTGTTGTTATAGTGCATCATTTTTTTCTATTATTATTTTATGTTATATCATTTTATATTAGATATAGTTTTTGTGGTTATTACCTCCCAATTTGAATTCTTTTAGTGTTGTCAGTGTGTGATTTTTGTAGTGTTCTTGTGAGGGATTTTAGAGAGAGACACGATTTTCTATTGTTGTCGTAACTAATATTATCTTAGCCATCATAATAGCTCACATTAGTTTCTTGATGGTATTTTATCAATACAAAGGGTTCCCTAGATTTTTTAATGCAAAAATTTTCATTTTTATGTATTTTGGTGAAATCAAGTGTAATAATTTGAGTAGTTTTCAATATAACTTTTTTGTATTTGTTCTAGATGATATTATTTTTTTGAGGTTCTAAAAAAAATATCTTTTGATTGTACTTTCACTTGAAAATCAAATAATATAATCTAGGCTTCATATTTTATCATTTTGATGCTTTAAAGTGAATTTGGGTGTTGTAAAACTGATAGATTTGCATGCAAGATTTTGTTCATTGTAAAATCTGATATTTTCTAGTATATAGTAGGCTACAAGCCATACAAATTCTATTTTTTGTATATTTACAAATATATTTATTTTGGTGAATTTTCCTTTGATTTGGTTATCAAACTATCAATAGGTGTAGATGTGTAGTGAAAATTGGGTATTTTTATGAGTTAATGAAAAACACATCTTCATGTTTGAATGTTTTTGCAAATATTTTGTGTGGGTTATTACACATTGTTATTTCAATTCTTTCATCACTAAAAATTCTTCCATCCTTAAGAGATATTTTGATTTATTAAATATCTATGCAATTTTTTAAGTGGGGCATTTTTTTAGATAAAAATTTATACCTTGAATATAAATTGTACATTACTTTTGGAATTAAATATTTCAAACCCATTCCTTCCCATTAATCCATTATCCAATGTAGTGTCGTAAAATTGCAGCCTGTGGCAATTTCACACTTACATATTTAGGTTCGTCACATTTATGACCAAAAACCCATAAGTCAAAATTTCATGATTCTAAATCCGTGGACAACAACGATGAAGCACTAGTAGCTTGAATGCCTTGTGCAAAGTTTTGAGTAGGAAATTAGCGCAACATACAGATGCCTATGTGATGTGCTAGCATCCTTGAACTTTCTGATATTCAAACATGAATATTCCACACCCTTTGCCTATGACACATGTCATAATGGTAACAAAGCATGAGTAGCTACTCCTCCCTCCCTCAAACGTGAATATTTTGCATCCTTTTCCCATCTCATTCTTCTCACTTCTTCTTAATCTCTCATTCCTCATAGTGAAGCTCTGCCAGATTTATTCCTCAAGCAACAGTCAAGGGTTCTCTTGCATGCATTACTATCACATCTATCTATCCAAGAGGGGAGCCATGGGATATTGGTAATTCTCTCTTGTTATCTTGTTTATTTGATCTCGTCTATTTTATTTATGATAGGGGTTCTCCTCCTTGTGGTATTTTTTCTATCACATGTTTTTTACATTCATGATAAGGGTTCTCCTCCTTTCCAGGGGTTTTTTTTATGACACATCTTTTATTGTATGTATTTTATCTATCTCGATCCTATCTAGTTATCCATTGTGGTGGAAACACAAAAATGAGGGTTTGACTGAGGCAAGCTCCAAAACAACCCCCAACATTTTTCTCATTCTGTTTGTGTGTAGATGTACAAGTTTGGCAAGCTAGACTTCTCAGATTTTAGGCTCTTATCTTCAGTTTCATCAAAGACAACAACATCCAGGGCACAAACGTCCCTATGGTATGTTATCATTTGTGACTGAGGGTTAATACCCTTAGAGGTAAAATCTATATTTTCTATACTTTCCATTCTTGTAGGTCAAATATTTTAATTCTATCATTTGTTTCTATAATTAAGTAATTCCATCATTATTTTCATTATTAATTTAGTGTTTATTCGATCAAATTTTAAAAATATTCTTCAGTCTTCATCTCGTCACCTAAGCTTTGATACATGAGGTAATCAAGGGATATTTTCTCCTTAGGACCCCATCATCTTGAGGGTAGTGAATCCCCTCCATTACATTTTGGTGAACCCGACAAGAATGAAATATTGTCAAATCTTTTTCTTCAAAATTTTAATGCTTTTGATAGTGCTTTTTCTGAACAATATTTTGATATGTTGGATGATTCCCTAGATGATTTCTCAGAGGAATCTCCTCCTACTCAAAAACCTAATAAACAAACTTCTTTATCAAAACCTTCTTCTTCGCAACTCGAAGAGTCCATAAATGTAGTCGTAGTCTCTACAACCCCTCAAAGGCCTAAGAGACCAATCATTTATGTGACTCCAACTAGCCCATCTCCTAAAATAATTAATTATATGTGTGGGGTCCCTATCAAAATTGACATGATGGACCTTTACACAAGATTCATACAATCTAAGGCTTTGTCTTGTAGATCAGTATCCCACACATATGATACTAGAAGGAACCAACAAAATCTAAATCAACCTACTTCTTTACCACCTTCTCAACCAAGCCTTCTTGAAGCACCTAAACTTGTATCTAATCCATTGAGTGAGTGTGATTTTTTTGAGTAACTTCACATTACTCCCATCAAGATCTTGCGATGGGATTTGCTTTAGATTGGTCAGGTTTACCAAGGTATGCTTCAAGAAGCCTTGCAAAAGATCCTCTAGCCTTCTTCTACTAAGATGATGAATGTTAATGCATTGATAGATCATATTCGTGTATATTTTATGAATATTACGTTTCATCCACATGACCTCCCACCTCCAAAAGTACAAAAGAAAGCAAATCCTTTGATGATAATAGCCTACATTAACAATATCAATATTATGCATGCTCTCATTGATACCGGTTTGGAACTCAACATATGTAGCAATGACTTGCCTAAAATTAAAGTTGATTCAACCTCCCTTGCTACTTCTTCTTTGTATATTTGTAGATTCAATAATACTAGTCAACAAGCTTTAGGTGCAATAATCTTGCCTCTAAGTTTGGGACATGTTATCATACCCACCTTGGTATATGTTATGCTAGGAACTTAGCCATATAATATTCTCTTAGGAAGGCCATGGGTTCATTCTTTGAGAGTAGTTACCACTACCTTACATTGTTGTTGTTGTTAATAGATTAGCACCCTACTGAATGCAATATTCAGCAACCTACTGAAACATGGAAACCTCTTTCAGATGTGGGTGATCTGAATGAAAGAGGAATCTCCAGAGTGAGCTAGTTCTCCGAATGATGAATTCTATTCTAAAATAACCTCTGAGAAAAGGGATAGAAGGATGAAACTAAAAAGAAATTTGAATCTAACTGATGACTTTCAAAACCTAACAATGACTTATTTAATGTTGATTATGATCTCTTCCTCATAAACAACTTTCAGAAAGATGCAATATTTCACAACTTCTCATGAACAATGGATACATAAATAATTTGCATGAAGACCTGACTTGAAGCAAAACATGCAACCTGTATTTCTAAACTTTCTGCATTAAGAATTACAGCTTAAGGACAAAACAAGGACTCTGTAAACAGAAATCACAAGATAAAATCAAACTGAAATTGCAAATGGACACAAAAATGAGAAGTAGGGATGCTATCTTTATTCAACTGAAGGAGAATGCCATAATCTGAAAACTGAGTACCAAAAAGGTTTACAAGCTCAAAATGTGTATGAGCAAGAAAACTCTCATCTGAACTGAGAGAGAGGAGCTAAAAGACAAAGTCTTTCAAAACATAGCTCTCAAGAAACCCTAATCTGAGCTCAGAAAAAGCTCTAGGAAAAGAGGCTTCAAACTATCTCAAAAACTGCCTAAAAGTAGAAAAAAGCACAATGCTTTTATGATTGTTATCAATCTAAAGTTGCACCCTTGTTGAACCTAATAGTCAACACCTCAGTTTAACATGAGAAGACCTCCAAAGTTGTGGGTCACTTGTAGACAGAGGTCAACCTCCGGAGAAGGCCGACTTCCTTTGGTGTCACCTAAACTATCAATATGGGAAGGAAAAGGGAGAAGGAATGCATAAAATAAAGCTAAATTCTAAGGTGATGCACTGAAATGACATGAACAATGAGATACTCAATTTACACTTGAATACTGATGATGAACATAATATTACACATCAAATTTTGTAAGCCTTGCACTAACGTTTCACAAACAGGTTTGATTCACACACTTTTTCCAAAGAGGAAAGAAAGATTTTCACAGATCAGAATCCATGTGTGACTAAGTGAACACAATTTGTAATTTGTATAATGATACTTTTGCAAAGGAAGGCATGAAACACAAGATAAAGTTATGAAGGAATGAAAGAAATTCGCAAAAATAACTTGAACATGAACCTGAAATGCACAACACTTTTCAAGAACAAGATGGAAATCCGAACATCAATAGTTTCCAAGGAAAACTTTATACATCATGCTCCAAAATGAGTTACAGAATTTTGTTAATCCGAGAGAGGACTGTAGAAGTCACAGACTTCATAAAAGCATCCGGAGAACTCCTTTACAAGAAGGCAAAAATGCCTTATATACAAAAGTGAGGTCGGCCCCTCAGGGCTTACAAAAATATCTCCCCTCGGGATAGATTTTTCCCTAAATCTTTTGATTGAAATTAATGTTGCACCCTGCGTGTCCATGTCGGTGTGAAAGATCGTCCTCAGGAGAAGCCTTCCTCAGCTCTTTCGTAGCTACCGAATTCATTTTTGATCCTCGTGTCCACCTTGAACCTCTTCGGCCGAGCACCTTGAATGCTCCTCTGCTTAGAACAAATCCATGTCGATTCACATTCTGTTGATCTTCTTTTTGCTAGTGAAGCTACCATGGCTTGCCTTTAGCTCCCTCTGATTGGCTAGCCATACACCTCATGAGACTGTCGATGGTCAAAGGCTCACTCAATCAGAATCACATGTCGGTGAGACACTCATCGTGTCTCCCCGATGCAATTATATCATTCTGCAACTTATCGGCATGACTCATTATCATCGGCAAGAGTCATAGCGAGCCCTAAGAGTCCATCTTTCTCTCACTCTGAGCTCACTCCACTTCGGTAAGACCCTACCGGCTCAACGAAACATCCTGTCGAGGCCTATCTTCTTCGCCGATTCTGCCTCCTTCGTGTATCGGCAAGACAACCATTTATCGCCACGAGGTCACAGCGGGCTTAATGAGTCATGTCAAGATCCCTTTCTCACTGAGACCATACCAAGTCGGGGAGATATCCTACCGAATGTAAGACCTCCTTTGTGAATCTCCCTGAGCTTCACATTACAAACCATATCGGCAAGAGTTTATCGATGTCACCCCGAGCGCATTTCACTCCACTGAGCTCTTTATTTCCTTTAGCAAGACCGCGGAAAGTTGGGAAGACTTCATAGCGAGGTCCATTTGTCATATCGATTCCTGCTTCCGTCACTGAGACCATCATTCATTCGCCGAGACATCTTATAGAATCCCCTTTTCCTTCGACGAAATCTTGATTTCGGGAAGACTCTAACCGTCAGTGAGACATTACGCCGATTTAACCTTCCTTGGGCGAGAGCCCCAACCTTCGGCGGGACATCACTTGGTCACCGAGACCTCATGGCGACAGCTTCAACTCTTGGCGAGGCCCTTTTGTTGTCGGCGAGACATTGGCCTATCGGCCAGACCTCTCGCCGGGCTCCTTATCTTTCGGCGATGAGTTCACTTTCTCTTCAGTCGGGGAGACAAGCTTTGTTCGTTGAGACCTTATGGCGAACTCCCTTCCTTTTTTTGAGTGCAACCTTTCGGCAAGACCTTATGCCGAACTCTCATCCTGTCACTGAGACACCCTCCTATTGGCCAGACCTCATCCCAACGGTGAGACGCTATGCCGAATACGACCCCTCAACTAGGCCCCTTTGTTTTCTTTGGTGTGACCTTCATCCTTTGGTAAGACATTTTTCCGAAGGCAATATCCTTTGATGAGACCCGTGCTTGTCACCGAGATATCTTAGCGAACTCCTCTTTTTCGCCGAGTTTCTCACTGATCGGCGAGACATCCTTATATCGGCAAGACCTTATGCCGATGTCAAACTTTCTCGGCGAAGTCCTTGTTGTCAACACGACTCCTCCCGAAGGAAAAACACATATTGAGGCCCCCTTTTATCCTTCGGCGAGACCAAAAGCAGTCGGTGAGACATCATGCCAAAGGCACTTTGCTTTAGCGAGGGCTTATTTCAGTTGGCATGAATTTCTTTATCGCTGAGACATCCTAGCCAACCTTTTTGTTACACCAAAGGCTCCCTTTATTGGTAAGACCCTCTGCATCACTGAGACCTTATGCCGATATCAATTTCTCTCGGTGAGGCCCTTGCCAGTCGCCGAGACATCTTGGCGACTTGACCCTCCTTTTGGCGAACTGGGATCTCATCGGGGTGACTCTCATCTGTCGGCGGGACTTCCTGCTGAGCTTACTTCCTTTGAGCGATGCTGCTTCCCTTCGGCAAGACATTGCTCGTTGGTGAGACCTCCTAGCGAAGCCCGCTTACATACGTCGAAGGAATTTTTTGGTGAGACTTCAAGAAGTCACCGAGACTCTATCCAGAAGGAAAAAGCTTCCACCAATATGCATATCCTTTTTTCACCGGGACGATGATCGAAGTCTTGCCAATAGGAACCTGCAGGTGAATTCCACTCGTCATGACATTCCTGCAGTCTTGCCGATTTCTCCTTAGAGGATTTTCATGCCGAACCTGAACAAGGCTAGCTTCCAAACTGGGTTCCTTGTGACCTAGCATCATATTCATGATATTTTCCCTTGTGCAAATATCCATTTGGCCATCTCGAACCTCTGTCACATGATTTATCCTGCCTGATTAAGCCTGAGGGTGAAAATTAGGTAACATTTCTGGTGACCTTTGCTAGATGTTTTCCTGCTAAATAAGGAAACCAGTAGCCTAGGCCTATCCATTGGGCACGGAGTCATTAGGAAAACTCAGGAACAGACTTGGAAGAGCTTTGTACATGGCTGTAACTCATCTTGAGACTCATAGAGCACTCAGAAACTTATTGAAAACAGGGAAAAACTGAAATAAAACTATTTGTTTGTGTTGGAACAACACTTAGGGAAAGAAATAACAACTAAACCTACCCTATACTAACCAGTGAGAAATTGATCAAACAAACCCATTGACAGGTTGGGTAAAATAACTACCCCTTCTAAACAATTTACAATGTTTGCCACACTGGAGAACAACTAAGAGAAATGAAGCATGCATGACAATTCAACAGATGGCTGCAAGATCTCTTGCAGAACATATTCAGGCTTACTAACCTTTTCATATGAAATGTAAACATTCTTGTTCTGAGGTGGAAAGGTAACTTGAGTGCGCTCCTCCTGAGCAGTACCCTCATGCTTGGGTGTAAGATTCGTCCTTGGTGTTGTATTGGATTCCATCTGAGCTAGGTATCTGATTGGACAACCTTTGGTAAGGGCAAAGATTGAGCCCTCCTTGCTGATTTCTTGCTTATGGACTGCCACTTTATCATCTTGCTAGCTGGAAGAGCCTAATCCCTGTGACTGACTTGATGAAAAAATGGCAATCTCGTTGGTATGCTCATGCTTTCCCAACTGGACATCCATTTCTGTGATGGAGAACAGCGAGATAGCTTCCTCCATCACATCTTCAATCAATGCATCAACCTCTCGCTCTTTTATGCACCAGAATGGAAGCTACTCATAATTCTCATCATCACTAGAAGAGTTACATTCTGATTCAGGCTTGTTTTCCTCAATAAAGGGGGGCAACAATACATTCTGATTCAGGCTTGTTTTCCTCAATAAAGGGGGGAAACAATTCAAGCGATGATGTAGCCTCAAGCTCCTCTGTATAATGGAATGGAAGCCCCTCCGACCAGTTACAACCTTGCAAATCAGGCTCATTAGGCTCCTCCTGATGTTTCAATATTTGTTCAAGTTTATGAACCTATTGTCCTAGTTCATCATGACTATCAACTACTTCTGAGTCTTGGAGGATAATATCAGGTTCAATCTTAGGCTTTTCCCCCTGAATTAAGGCCCTATTGTCTTGTTGGTTATCGTCAATGAGCAACTCTCCAATGTCCTCTTGTTGTTCAGTCATTTGCTGATGTTGCTTCCTATATTCCTCCATAGCTAGATGTAACAGATTAGGAATTTTAGGAATTTTAGGAATTCTAGTTTCCTTCATGGTGAATGAACTAACCTTATCACTGGGATGCTCTTCATTTACTTCCTGGACGTCAGAGCACGATTTGAGTTGCATGATAGGTGAAGGAAACTCACAAGGTGACTGAGACGGGACCTTCCAACTTGGAATCCTAAGGGTAGAAGACTTATTGATAAGCTCACTAAAGAGCTTGGAAGGCTTCTCTTGTTTAAAGCTAGGAAACCTATCTTTGGAAGCATCCTCTTTCATCGGATGATTCAACATTACAGGAGGAGGTGAGCTAAAACTAGGAATGGAAAGGGTTGCATGTGTCTCATACCTTTGCGCTTGATAATCTAAATAAGCCCGACTACCTTGTACTTGAGCAGATAAGAATTGTATTTGCTCCTCTTTGGCTGCTATCTCTCTCAAGATCTTCTTGAACCTGAAATCCCAACTCCTACTGCTGTGAAATAAGCTCTTTTTGTTTCTTGAAATTGACCAACATGTCATACATATAACAAAACACCTTACTGACATCATTAATCTACATATGTTCAAACTTATGGCTCAAATCCCACAACACACGGTCAAACTGTTGGAGCAGGTCCATTATAGCTTAGCAAGGATGCTTTAAAAGCTAATTATATAAATAATCATGTTGGTTGGCATCAGAGACCTCTTCATGGGGTTGATTTTGATCATAGGTTGGCTGATATTGAGACTGAGCAGCGATGGGAGGGTGGAAAACATGATGAGACTGCTGGTAGTCTGCTATTACAGGGACATTTGGTATGAGACCAGCAAGCTGCTCTATGTGAGATGGTTGGTAAGAGGGCGCCCATGCATGATTTTCATGAAATGGAGGTGGAAAGACCTCATATTGTTGATAACTAATAATTGCAGAGATAAGACATGAAGTAAAACAAGCCTAAAGATCAAACCTTATTAATTGCAGACACCTGGGCTGCTGGAACCAGTTATTACGAAGTTGGAGTCGCCACGATATGCTAATACTTTACCTCTAAAAGGCCTGAAATTTACTGGCTGCATATCACAAACCAGTAGTAGACATATAATTTCCAAACTATTTGTTCGACAATCCCACCGGGCGTGCTAGAAACTGTTATCAATCTGAAGTTGCACCCTTGTTGAACCTGATGTTCAACACCTCATTGTAACATGGGAAGACCTCCAAAGTTGTGGGTCACTTGTAGACCGAGGTCAACCTCCGAAGAAGGTCGGCTTCCTTTGGTGTCACCTAAACTATCAATATGGGAAGGAAAAGGGAGAAGGAATGCATAAAATAAAGCTAAATTCTAAGGTGATGCACCGAAATGACAGGAACAATGAGATACTCAATTTACACTTGAATACTAATGATGAACATAAGATTACAAATCAAATTCTGTCAGCCTTGCACTAACGTTTCACAAACAGGTTCGATTCACACACTTTTTCCAGAGAGGAAAGAAAGATTTTCACATATCAGAATCCATGTGTGACTAAGTGAACACAATTTGTAACTTGTATAATGATACTTTTGCAAAGGAAGGCATGAAACACAAGATAAAGTTATGAAGGAATGAAAGAAATTCACAAAAATAACTTGATCATGAACTTGAAATGCACAACACTTTGCAAGAACAAGACGGAAATCCAAACATCAATAGTTTCCAAGGCAAACTTTATACATCATGCTCCAAAATGAGTTACAGAATTTTGTTAATCCGAGAGAGGACTGTAGAAGTCACAAACTTCAAAAAAGCATCCGGAGAACTCCTTCACAAGAAGGAAAAAATGCCTTATATACAAAAGTGAGGTCGGCCCCTCAGGGCTTACAAAAATATCTCCCCTCGGGATAGATTTTTCCCTAAATCTTTTGATTGAAATTAATGTTGCACCCTGCGTGTCCATGTCGGTGTGAAAGATCGACCTCAGGAGAAGCCTTCTTCAGATCTTTCGTAGCTACCGCATTCATTTCTGATCCTCATGTGCACCTTGAACCTCTTTGGCTGAGCGCCTTGAATGCTCCTCTGCTCAGAACAGATCCATGTTGATTCACATTCTATTGATCTTCTTTTTGTTGGTGAAGTTGCCACAGCTTGCCTTTAGCTCCCTCTGATTGGCTGGCCATATGCCACATGAGACTTCCGACGGTCAAAGGCTCGCTCATTCAGAATCGCATGTCGATGAGACACTCATCGTGTCTCCCCGATGTGATTATATCATTATGCAACTTATCGGCATGACTCATTATCATCGGCAAGAGTCATAGCGAGCCCTAAGAGTCCATCTTTCTCTCACTTTGAGCTCACTCCACTTCGGTAAGACCCTACCGGGTCGGTGAAACATCCTGTCGAGGCCTCTCTTCTTGGCTGATGCCGCCTCCTTCATGTATCGGAAAGACAACCATTTATCGCAAAGAGGTCACAACAGGCTTAATGAGTCATGTCGAGATCCCTTTCTATCACTAAGACCATACCAAGTTGGGGAGATATCCTACCGAATGTAAGACCTCCTTTGTGAATCTCCCCAAGCTTCACATTATAAACCATATCGGCAAGAGTTTATCAATGTCACCTCGAACGCATATCACTCCACTGAACTCTTTATTTCCTTCAAAAAGAGCGTGACACGTCAGGAAGACTTCATAGCGAGGTCCATTTGTCATATCGATTCCTGCTTTCGTCGCTGAAACCACAATTCATTCACCGAGACATCTTATAGAATCCCCTTTTCCTTTGGCGAAATCTTCATTTCGAGAAGACTCTAACCGTCGGTGAGACATTACGCCAATTTAACCTTCCTTGGGCGAGAGCCCCAGCCTTTGGCGAGACATCACTTGGTCGTCGAGACCTCATGGTGACGGCTTCAACTCTTGGTGAGGCCCTTTTGTTGTCAGCGAGACATTGGCCTATCGGCCAAACCTCTCGCCAAGCTCCTTATCTTTCGGCAATGAGTTCACTTTCTCTTCAGTCGGGGAGACAAGCTTCATTCGCCGAGACCTTATGGCGAACTCCCTTCCTTTTTCCGAGCACAACCTTTCGGCAAGACCTTATGCCGAACTCTCATCCTATCACCGAGACACCCTCCTATCGGCCAGACCTCATCCCGATGGTGAGACGCTATGCCGAATATGACCCCTCGGCTAGGCCCCTTTATTTTCTTCAGTGTGACCTTCATCCTTCAACAAGACATTTTTCTGAAGGCAATATCTTTTGACGAGACCCGTGCTTGTCGCCGAGATATCTCAGCGAACTCCTCTTTTTCGTCGAGTTTCTCACTGGTCAGCGAGACATCCTTATATCGGCAAGACCTTATGCCGATGTCAAACTTTCTCGGTGAAGTCTTTGTTGTCAGTGAGACTCCTACCGAAGGAAAAACACATATTGAGGCCCCCTTTTATCCTTCAGCGAGACCAAAAGCAGTCGATGAGACATCATGCCGAAGGCGCTTTGCTTTGGCAAGGGCTTATTTTAGTCGGCATGACTTTTCTTTATCGCCGAGACATCCTAGCCAGCCTTTTTGTTACACCGAAGCCTCCCTTTATCAGCAAGACCCTCCACATCACTGAGACCTTATGCTGATATCAATTTCTCTTGGCGAGGCCCTTGCCAGTCGCCGAGACATCTTGGCGACTTGACCCTCATTTTAGCGAACTGGGATCTCGTCGGGGTGACTCTCACGTGTCGGCGGCACTTCCTTCCAAGCTTACTTCCTTTGAGCGATGTTGCTTCCCTTCGGCGAGACATTGCTTGTTGGTGAGACCTCCTAGCGAAGCCCGCTTACATACGCCGAAGGCATCTTTTTGGTGAGAATTGAAGAAGTCGCCGAGACTCTATCCCGAAGGAAAAATCTTCCGCCGATATGCATATCCTTTTTTCGTCGGGACAATGATCGAAGTCTTGCCAATAGGAACCTCCAGGTAAATTCCACTCGCCATGACATTCCTGGGGTCTTGCCAATTTCTCCATAGAGGATTTTCATGCCGAACCTGAACAAGGCTAGCTTCCAAACTGAGTTCCTTGTGACCTAGCATCAAATTCATGATATTTTCCCTTGTGCCAATGTCCATTTGGCCATCTCGAACCTCTGTCACATGATTTATCCTCCCTGATTAAGCCTGAGGGTGAAAATAAGGTAACAATGACCACACTGTCAAGCCATCTAAAAATAGGCTGATCTTGCTTTAAAAGCTCAAAAACACCTTATCTCTCCAAGATAGGTCTCCAATCCGACCAAGAAGAAAAGTCAATAAAAATCTGCTAAAAATAGCAAGAAAACACAAAGAAATTTATAGAATATCGCTTTATGATTCTGCTTTACAAGATGCAAATTTGTACAATTAATCTTATTTTTGCAATTAAAGATTGAAAATCTTTTGCAAAAAAGAAAATCACTTATTTCTCCATTACAGTGTTTTGATTTACTCACAAAATCATAAAAACATTACACATCATATCTCTTCTCTCCTTAGCAAAATTCCCATTGATTTCTTTAAAATAAATCAAAATAAAACCCTAACAAGGTAAATGACCCTAAACCAAAGAAACTAGGTCATATGGTATCAAAACTAAACTTAGGTCACAAGACATCCATTAATATTATCATTGTTTAAACCGTACCCAAGGCTTCATATTTCACTAAGGCAAAAAAAAAAAGTCACAAAGACTAACCTATCAACCAACTTAGGAATTTCGGCCCTCACATAAGTATGAAGCTCAGATTTTAATAAAGTCACAATGAAAACATTATGAATTTTGGCCTCCATTCGAAATTTGACATGTGCTTTGATCGAATATTTTGGATCATCATGATGTTCGAATTAGGGTATGAGAAAATAGGGTCAAACCCTAATTATCACTTCTTTTCACACTCTCTACTTTGGAGAAAAATCTATGCCGCCGCCACCATGACTGAGTTGAACTCGAGCTCGAATGCTTTAAGAAACCATTTTCTACCTTCTGACAGTCGAAACTACAATGGGTAAGTCAGATTTTGAAGTATTGAAGTTATTTTCACTTCATTTCGAAGGACAAGAATACATTAAGGCCGTGGCCTGTACGAGTTTATTCTCTTATTTCTTTGCACTCCTTGTGAATTTTGTTTGCTTGTCTGACCTGTGAGCTCGTGCTATCTGGAAACATTGTGGGAAAGCTTGCTTCAGTTCTATCTTCAGCTTCTATGCACAAGGTAAACATCTTGTCGTAGTTCCACGGCTACTCACTCTTGTTCTTTATGGCTTGATAGCCGCGGCTAACACACTCTAATATCTCTTTATCTTGCATTTTCTATGCTTGCACTTATATCTCTATGAACTTGACCCATATTGAGAGCTGGACAGTCCTCTTAAAGGCTCAAAATCTTACCCTCCGGACTTTATCTGGAACTCTTGACCGCCATTGTATACATTCTCCACACGACATATTGGTAAGACAACACTCAACAGTATACTTCATTATTCAGTGACTAAAAGGAACTCTCCTTACCAATGAATTTCTAGCCTTGTCCAGGCCGCACTAGATGTGATCCATAGAAAGCTTTGTTTTATAAATTTTGGGTTCGACCCAGAACAGAAAAAAAATCATCATTATGTTTCTCTGAAAATAAATCCGCTTGGGGGTTATCATGGAATTTTTAATAAAATTGTCTTTCTTTCTTATTATGCTCTATTTATCACAGAAATTTGCATATTTTGTGTTCTACTGCTATTTTGTGTAAAACCCATATGGGTTATCTCCATTATTGCATCTCTTGCATTCTGAATGCAAACCCCGAAATGGGTATCATAAATGATTGTAAAATATGAAAACCAATGTGTTTATTAGAAACCCCAATCATGGGTACTTGAGATTCGAAACTGGAACTCCATTCATTTGACTTTATTTATATGGGCTCGACCCAAAACAACCAGTGGCTTATTCTAAACTTCTAAAACAAAATAATAACATGGGTATTGAAATTTTTCAAAGAAAAAAGCACATATTCTTATTTTCCTGACAGAGCTCAACCGCCCATTCTTTGCATTTATTCTTGCCATTTATTTAACATACCCTCACCTGGGTATCACTGGAAATGTAAAACTTCATGGCTTTATGTATTCAGAACAGGGATGGTTTGAAATGGTTATAAAAACTGTATACTTGTCTATTTTCAATTTATAGCCTTGACCCATATGACTAGTGGCTTCTGCTTTTATTAGTGTTTTTGTTCCTGTTAATTCCCTCCATACAAATGCTTGAAAGTGATAAGGAAACTAGGCATTGTCTGGATGGAAACTCTCATATGACAAAATACTCAATTTGTTGTCCTAAAAACACATCCATATGAGTAAACCAGAAATACTGAAAATCTGATTCACATGATATTTTCACTTCTCAGCCTTCTTTACAGAAATGTTGTATCAATTTTGATCTTTAACAGAACTTCCTCTTAGACATTTTGAATGAACACTGATACTCTCCATTCTTGAAGCTCATTCGTAGTATTGAAAAATTGCTCTCTGTGTAAAAATTTGAACCTCTTTAAATCATTCAAATTTCTTCTTGAATCTGTATTTTGCATTACTTGAATATTGAACTCATGCTACTTCCATAATCTGATTTTGACAATCCTGTTCATGTGACTCACTGAAAGTAATTGAATGCACATCATAAACTCTTTCTGGAAATAAACTGCTTGCTCTTTCCTTATTATCCTAGAATGATCACTTTGTTATTACAATTCATAATGTTGCATTTATTTATTAATCAACTGGAACTAGTGACTCATTCAACACTCGACTGCACTGTCTATCCTTTGTACGCTTGAGCAACATGGTACTCTTCATGCATTTTTATGTTCCACTTATCAAACTGCTTTCACAACTGATCTCTTTCATGATGAGAATCAAATCAAACCGTTCAGGCATAATGTATGCATGTTCACTATCCTTGATTGTGAATAGAATGAATTGATACACTGAAACTTGCATGACATATATGATCACGATAAGCATAGAACATGAACGTATTCAGCAATATCTGATGTAAATGTACTCATTCAAGTTCATTAAGTGAACTAAACTCATTGTTCACCTGTAGCCTTCAGAAAACAAACCTGATTGTTATGAATGCACAGTTGGTTAAGTTGCTTGATGGATAACGTTGTTTTTTACTCTTTCAGTTGTTCTTCATTTCATTTGATGAATATGATAATGTATCTTTAAAATCGGCCCATTTAATGAATAGGGTAGCATGCCGAGCTCTACCCTTGTGGGAGCCTATTTTTCTTCACATGCTTGGTCTTTGAATAATGTTCAGCTTTGTGATTTTACCTATACCTGCACAAGGAAACAAACAATGTTAGCATAAAAATAGAACATGGTGATCATGATATTGTTATTTCTCCTTCAGCTCATTTCTTTTGTACTGCACTTGATTGATTGTTTCAATGCATGGTTAATAGTAGGGTGTACTATTGTGGGTGCTCCATATAAGTTACATCATAATCGGAGCCACTGACACCCCCCTTTTCCTCTTACAGGTCAACGGAGCTCAAGAAGGCGAGGTGCACCATTCAGCATCAAACATCGATAATCAGGCAATGATGATTATGTCGTCACTTATATGTTTTACTTTCTACATCTTCAATAGTGCAATGTGCTATTAGAAATGTATTGTAACAGTCACATCCACAGCTTGTGTGGATCTTTGATTTCAATTCTTGCTTTTCATTTAAAAAGAAAATGCATTTACATGCAATGTTTTAATATCATTCTGATTGTTGAAATCAAATGAAGCGTTGTAAACATGAATCTTTATGAAATGAAATAAAGCATTTCAAATGCTATTTTGCTCATTTGTTCAATTTTGTATCTCTGTCATTTCTGGAACATCTTATGATAAACAACATTCATTCGGCTTCACCAATTGAGCCAAGGAAAAAAATTGGTAACATTTTTGTGATTTCCACTATATGCTTGCCTGCTAAGCATAGATCAGTGGCCTTTAAACAATTCATTGGTCACGGAGTCAATTCTGCCCCTTCTTGAAACTCAAAAACTTGAACAGCAACACTCCAAAAATAGTAGCAAGAAAACAAAACTGAACTGAAAGCAAACTAACAGGCCCTGATGACCATCAGAACAATGCGCAGCAGCGCTTAGGGAAAGCAAAAACTACTGAAATGAAAATGTGCGAAATGCACTTATTTGCAATCTACTCTACTTAACAGCAAGATAACTTATCTCAAAGGCAGTGCTTGAGTTGGATCCCATTTATTGGGATAGACAGCACCTCGCCAGTCATCTTTGAAAGTTGGAATGCGTTGTGTTCCTTGCATTCTGTGATCACATAAGGTCCATCCCACATTGCATTGAACTTGGAATGTCGTCCAGGTCTGCTCTTAAACTCATTCCACTTGAAAACCAAATCTCCAATAATGAAATCACGAGACCTTGCCCTCTTGTCAAAAGTATTCTTCATTTGTGCTTGATGTATTTCCAGCTGTCTGAGAGCTTCCTTTCTGGTTTCTTCGAGCTCGCCTAGCTGTGCAAACCTCACTTCAAGAGGTTGTTCATTCAGCAACTCCAGTTCTTTAACATAACTCAATGTTGGTAATTCAATTGAAATAGGAAACTTAGCCTCTCTGCCATAAGTCAAAACAAAAGGTGAACAACCAATGGCTCTTTTAGGAGTTATTCTATCATCCCAAAGGGCTAGCTTCAGCTTTTCGTGCCACGTCCTCTGATTATCTTCAACAGTCTTCTTGATTATCCGAATTAGATTCTTATTTGTGGATTCCACCTGTCCATTGCCCTGTGGATAATAATTTGATGACGTGTTCAAATAGATGTTATTTCTGACAGACCAATCTAAAATCTTCAATCTTATGAAAGTTAAACCGTTATCTGAAATTATTGAATCTGGAACACCAAATCTCAATATGAGATCTTGATAGAAATTAAGCACTGAAGTCTCGTTTACTTCTTTTAAAGCAACAACTTCAGCCCACTTTGTAAAATAATCTGTGGTAGTAAGAATCCACTTATGACCTGCACTTGAAGGCGGGTTTATAGGGCCAATAAAATCCAAGCCCCACTTAGCAAAGGGTTGTTCTACCTGAATCGGATGCAGGGGCAGCGGTGCAAGCCTCTGTTTACCAGCAAATAAAGCACATTTCTCACACTTTCTGACCCATGCAATAGCGTCCTTAAATAAATCTGGCCAGTAATAACCAGCTCTCATAATTTTCAAAGCTGTTGTTCTTGTAGCAAAGTGACCTCCTAAAGGTCCATCATGAAATTCTACTAGTAGCTTGTCAACTTGATTAGGCTTAATGCAACGTAATAAGACACCTTGGAAATCTCTCCTATAAAGAATGCCATCAATGATTGCATAAGGGATGGCTTGTAATCTGTATTACCTTATTTTTACTCTGTATAAGCCTTCAGGGCATTCACCAGTTCGCAGATAATGTATCATTTGCTGCAACCACATAGCAAGGGGTGCTTGAACAGCACTTGGAACATTGTTATTTAACATTGTTTTTGTATTTTCAGCCTCTTTTAAGCTGTTGTCCTCATTTCTAGCAATTTTTTCACACAAACCCTTGCCTCTAACGAGCTTGGTTACTTTTATATTGACATCAAACTCCATTACTTTAGTGATCCAACCAGCACGCTTATCATTAATATCCTTGTTAAGCAGAAACTCTTTAACAGTCGAATGAGCTACTAATAAATGAATCTTGTTGTTGGACAGCATGTGTCTGAACTTCTTCAAACTTCTTACAACAGCAAAAACATGTTTCTCAACAAAAGAGTATTTTACCTCATAGTCATGCAATACTTGGCTGAAAAACGCAACAGGCTGCTCCAAGCCTTCATCGTTTTGTTGGCACAACATAGCTGAAACTGTATCAATTCCTCCAAACACATACAGAATAAAATCTTTGTCAAAGTTTGGATTAATGAGAGTAGGAGCAGCTGCGTGCCCTTCTTTGATCTGCTCGAACCTCCTCTTGCCTTCCTTGGTCCAACTGAATGGCATATTCTTCTTTAGCATAGAAGTGAGAGGTTGCAGCAAGGCTGCAATATTTGGTATGAACCTCCTCACGAAATTTATTCTCCCAAGAAAGCTTTGCAAGCCTTTCTTGTGAGCTGGTAATGGCAATTCAAGAATTGCGGAAACTCTTTCAGGATCAATGGAAATACCTTGCTTTGAAACAATGTGTCCAAGTAGTTTGTCTTCGTGCACTAAAAATATACACTTCTTCAGATTGAGAGACACTCTGAACTCTTTGCACCTCTAAAAAATTTGTTCCAAATGATCCAAGTGTTCATTAGCATTTCTAGAAAAAATATTAATATCATCTAAATATACCAGAACAAACTTGTTCATAAGGCCATGAAAGGCCATATCCATAGAACGCTCGAAAGTTGCTCCAGCATTTGATAAGCTAAAAGGCATCTTCTTATAGGCCATCGTGCCCCACTTGGTTGTAAACGTTGTTTTGAACTAATCCTCTTGCTTAACCAGAATCTGGTTGTAACCTGAGTAACCATCTAACAAAGAAAATCTGTCAGAACCAGAAACTACTTATAAAATTTTCTCCATGGAAGGGAGTGGATAATGGTCTTTCAATGATGCTTTATTCAGATCTTAGAAATTGACACAAAGTCTGATTTCTCCACTCTTTTTTCTGACTAGCACTAAATTTGACACCCAAGAGGTGTGCTTGATAGGAAAAATAATACCACTTTCAACCAGTTTATTCAATTCAGCCTTCATAAGGTGTTCTAACTTGGGATTAAGCGGTCTTTGTTTCTGCCTTACTGGTTTTGCATCGGGCTAAAGCTAGATGGTATGTTGGGCTAATTCGGGGTTAAAACCTCTCAATTCTTTGTATTCCCAAGCAAAAACATCACTATATTTCTGACATAACAGAATAAAGGCTTGTTGTTCCTCTTGACTGCACACCTTACCTAGCTTGAGAAGCTTTCCCTTGAAGATCTCGATGGCTACATAATGTCCTTCTTTCACTATTAAGCTGCACTTGTCCTTTCTCATTTGATCATCTGAGTTAAACACTGATTCCAAGGTCACTAATCCTTTTGGCAGCTTATTTGTTTTTAACTGCACAATCTGGTCCTCATACTGCTGCTGCCATTTTTGTTGATTTCCATCTATGAACTCAGCTTCAACAATCAGAAAATTCATGATTTGCTCATCACTGTCAAAATCCTGCCAGCTCACGTTATTGTCAGGTACAGAAGGTCTGACCACTATTTTCACATATTGACGTGCTTCTACCTTATGAATTTCCTTGGGAATATCAAACTAGGCTCTTATGGCAGCGAGCCTGTCAGCATGTTTATTTTGATTCTGAGGAATCGACATGATATTAAAAGCATTAAAATCCTCCATTAAATCCCATACACGATGCTTGTACCTCTTAAGCAAATCATTTTTAGCAACATTTAAATTTCTGACTTGATTAACAATCAACTCGGAATCACCATAAACCTGCAATAATTTAATACCTCATTTGCGGGCCCACTCAAGGCCATGCACCAATGCTTCGTACTCAGCTGTATTATTTGAACAGCTGAAAGCAAATCTGCAAGCTGAAAAATACTTATCTCCTTCGGGTGATATTAACATAGCTCCACCCCCGGCACCAACACTACTCCTCGAACCATCGAAATAAAGCTTCCAAAGCTCATTATCTTTTCCTGCAGACGGCTCATCCTCTTTACAAAGATTAGGCATGTCATAATCCTACCTCATATGTGTTCTAAAATGGATCAAGCTCGTGATCTTCGGTTGCCCATTCATCGAGACTGATGTAGTCTTCCTAGGTGCTACAGTCTAAGGTCATGGTTTGCTCCTCCATTGCAGAGGTGGCGTAGAGGTTAGTGTTTATAGGACTTGGCGAGTATGGTTTGATATGGTCTTTGGCGAGAGGCTTAGACTTAATGGTCACTTTCATACTGTACCTTGTTCTAAAAAATAGATGAGACCAATCAGAAGACAAAAACCCACCCAATTTGGCTGTAAAATCCCTTGATAGACAAATGGCAAAGTGCGGCGGTAGGTCTATGACATGAATATCCTGATGGATAGCAAAACTCGGGGATGCATGCAAGGTAAGGGCTAAATTTTTGATAATACCAACAATCTTAACAGCAGAACCATCTAATTGCACTATGCCTTTCTGAGGATTAGGCTCATAAACAAGACCTAATTTATCAGCTAAACTCTTAGGCATGATTGAACTACTAGCACTAGAATCAACCATACAGTTATGCACAATTTTATTGCCAATAATCAGACTTAAATAGAATGGAGGGGGCTTTACCTCCTTTTCTTTCTACCCACTTTTCTCCTCCAAGTCATTAGCCAGCACAACCTTAGTAAACCCCTGATTAGCGTTGTCAGAAATAGACAACTCAGCAAAAGCATTCTGCAGCAAGCTTTTCTGCCGTGGAAGCTGTAAAGCATCTAATATCGACATGTTGATAGTAGTTTTCTTGAGATGCTCAATAATATTAAATGACGCAGCGTTTACCTTCTGCTGGTTTTTTATGATAGCAGCTTCATTTTTCCTTTGCACAAGCTGAGAATGTGTTTTTAGTTGTTCCTTGCTACGTATCTCCTGCCCTCTTTGCAGAATTTGCACTTTAGGTTGCGTGGCAGCATTAACCTCTAATAAAACAGGTTGCTTACTGACTGAAGGTTGTTGCTGTGAACTTCCAGCTTGTTGTCCTAGATCCATAGCTCATTTTTTAGATCTGGTATTAGCTGAAATAGGGGAATTTTGCTGGTCTCGGTCATTCATACCACAAAATTCAGAGCTCTGCCAGTTCGGCAAGGCAACCTCTACATTATCTTGTTGTTCTTGATTCTGATCTGTAACATGTTCTGAAGCAGCATATATATTCTGCACCATTAAAGCCTGATTTCTCACTCCATTGGCTCACGTCGATTAGTTGTGGGGCTGATTGCACGGGTAACACCAATTGCAATCCTGGGCAACATTATTTTGTGGCACAAGTTCCTTTGACGAACTGGCTGTGTTCGGGTTATATGGCTGGAATGGCCTAGGGTAAAATTTCTCCATTGGGCTTGATAATCATTTTGAAAAGCGAGCCTACTTTGCTAGTTTTGCTGGTAAGGGGCTTGATAAGGCTTGTGTTCTTGGCCAACATGCTTCTTAATAGTCACAAGATCATTCCCAAAGGTCTTTAGTATACTTTTTAGCTCTTGCATCTCTGGATTTGGGGCTAGGGCAGTGACCTCTTGAGCTGTGTTATGATATCCTATTGCTGGAACTAGGGGGACAATAGCCAAGGGGGGTACAGCAGCAGGAATAGGTGGCTGTATTTCTGGAAATAAAGGCATAGGGGGTCTAGGAGCTATGTCTTTGGCTTGAATGAGGCAATTTTCAGCGTTAATGGCAATATTATAAGCGTTAGGGAGTGTTAGACCATCCATAGACTAAGTCATAACAGCAATCTTGTTGTTTAAAGCTTTTAAATAAAATAGAAATGCATGTGCCGGTAAGGGTTTTACCATTGTCGGGATCCTGTCCCAAGTCCTCTAAAATTTGTAGTTGAAATCTGCCAAGTGTTCGTGTGGTGCTCTTTGAATGGTGCTCAACTGGTCTAATAAAGATAAATTGTTAGATTTATCAGCAAAATGTTGGTACAGGCCATTACCTAACGCATCCCATGTTGCGATCAAGTTGGTTGCGAGGCTTTTGAACCACTGCAATGCTTTGCCCTTCAATCACGTAGCTAACAGCCTTAGAGCAACGTTCTCCTATGTGATATTGTGCATCGAGCATAGCATGGCCACGTCACGGATGTGCTCGATTGGTGTAGTGTAATCCTCTCTGGTGAAATATGGTAGTCCTTGAAGGGCTGCAACTGGAATATCATCATGTTGAGCAATGTCTAGATGGACTGCCTCCATTGAAGGGTGCAAATGGGTGTTGCCTTGGTGGTGCTACCATTGGTGGTATTTGTGAAATCGGGACCGGTGTACCAAGTGACAGAACTAGGGCACCAAGAATAGGAGGTGTTGACTTCAATCTTGTAAGGGTTTCAAAAAGCCTTCTTATTGTCCTGCCTCTTCTTCATGATGGGGACGGCTCTCAATACTTGAAGGGTGTTGAACTTGATCTTGTTTGAATATTTCTCATGTGTGGGTGGCACTAGCATGCAAAAAGAAGAACCGGAGTCGCCAGGTATATTGTAATAGCCTCCAAAAGGCTATAAAATCTGTTGCATACACCAAACAACAAACTGAAATATTAAAAATTCTCTGAAAATAGCTTTCAAAGTCCCACCGAGCATGCCAAAAACTATTGTCAATAGATTTGCACCCTGCTGAATGCAATATTTAGCAACCTACTAAAACATGGAAACCTCTTTCAAATGTGTGTGATCTGAACGAAAGAGGAATCTCCAGAGTGAGCTGGTTCTCTGAATGATGAATTCTATTCTAAACTAACCTTTGAGAAAAAGGATATAAGGATGAAACTAAAAAGAAATCTGAATCTAACTGATGACTTTCAAAACCTAACAATGACTTATTTAATGTTGATTATGATCTCTTCCTCACAAACAGCTTTCAGAAAGATGCAATATTTCACAACTTCTCATGAACAATGGATAAATAAATAATTTACATGAAGACCTGACTTGAAGCACAACATGCAACCTGTATTTCTAAACTTTTTGCATTAAGAATTACAGTTTAAGGACAAAACAAAGACTCTGTAAATAGAAATCACAAGATAAAATCAAACTGAAACTACAAATGGACACAGAAATGAGAAGTAGGGATGTTGTCTTTATTTAACTGAAGGAGAATACCATAATCTAAAAATTGAGTACCAAAAAGGTTTACAAGCTCAAAATGTGTATGAGCAAGAAAACTCTCATCTAAACTGAGAGAGAGAAGCTAAAAGACAAAGTCTTTCAAAACATAGCTCTCAAGAAACCCTAATCCGAGCTCAGAAAAAGCTCTAGGAAAAAAGGTTTCAAACTGTCTCAAAAACTACCTAAAAGCAGAAAAAAAGCACAATGCTTTTATGATCACACTGTCAAGCCATCTAAAAATAGGTTGATCTTGCTTTAAAAGCTCAAAAACACCTTATCTCTCCAAGATAGGTCTCCAATCCGACCAAGAAGAAAAGTCAATAAAAATCTGCTAAAAATAGCAAGAAAACACAAAGCAATTTATAGAATATCGCTTTATGATTCTGCTTTACAAGATGCAGATTTTCACAATTAATCTTATTTTTGCAATTAAAGATTGAAAATCTTTTGCAAAAAATAAAATCCCCTATTTCTCCATTACAGTGTTTTGATTTTCTCACAAAATCATAAAAACATTACACATCATATCTCTTCTCTCCTTATCAAAATTCCCATTGATTTCTTTAAAATCAATCAAAATAAAACCCTAACAAGGTAAATGACCCTAAACCAAAGAAACTAGGTCATATGGTATCAAAACTAAACTTAGGTCACAAGACATCCATTAATATTATCATTGTTTAAACCATACCCAAGGCTTCATATTTCACTAAGGCAAAAACAAATAAGTCACAAAGACTAACCTATTGACCAACTTAGGAATTTCGGCCCTCACATAAGTATTAAGCTCAGATTTTAATAAAGTCACAATGAAAACATAATGAATTTCGGTCTCCATTCGAAATTTGACATGTGCTTTCATCGAATATTCTGGATCATCATGATGTTCGAATTAGGGTATGAGAAAATAGGGTCAAACCCTAATTATCACTTCATTTCACACTCGTGACCTTGGAAGGAAAGAACTTTGTCTGGAATAATAGTGCCGCCATGATGGTTGAATATGCATCTTGTATGCTCAGGAATATTCACCATGCTCATTAGTCGACTGAAACTCATCTGGGGTAAGCTTTGTTTGCTTTGTATTGAAGCTCTTCTTCATTTTTTAAAAAAAGACAGGCCACTAAGGCCGTGGACTGTCATGCTTCTCCTTTGACTTCCTGTCCTCTATGCACTTGCTCTCCTTTGGCCATAATGAGCTCGAGCTCGACTGCTATTTGGAAACTCCATAAGAAAGCTTGGCATGGATTTTTTCTCTACTATGCAAGGGTAAGCTTCCTAACATGGCCACATGACTTCTATGGCTCCATATTTTAATTTTTCTGGCCTTGAGGCCGTGGCTATACACAACCTCTAATATATTTTACCTTGCTTTTCCTGTGTTTACATTTACTGTTGCGTGAGCTTGTCCTTCATTGAGAGCTCAACCATTGGAATTCAAAAGCTTTCTGGAAGTCTTGGCCGCAGCTAGAGTGCTTACTTTTAGCCTCAAATTGGTAATTCCCCCTTTGCTAACATTAGCTCTCTGGAGACTTAGAGGGTTCCTTCTCTACTCATAGATTTTTGGCCATATCAGGCTGTGCCAAATGTGCATTGTAGAAAGCATTCTCTTGAATTTTGGGCTCGACCCAGAACATAAAACTCCTCTTTATGTCTATTTGAGGATACATCTGCTTGTGGGTATTATGGAATTTTGAATAAAACTATCTTTTCTCCATTCAGTTGCTCGACCCAACTCAGAAAATTTTGCATTTATGTCATTTGCTATTTTATTCAAGACTTCACATGGGTTATTACTGTAGTTACCTCTTCTGCACTTTGAAGCTAACCCTGAAAGTGGGTACTCAAAATCTCTAAAGAAAACTATACTTTCCTTTTCCCTGAAGCTCGATTTATCACAAAAATCTGCATCTTTGTATTCTACTGTTGTTTTATAAAAAAAACATATGAGTTCTCTCCATTATTGCATTTTCTGTATTTTTTCGAAAGTAGACCTTGAATTGGGTACCATAGATTCAAAACTGCAAATTTACTTGTATGATCTTAGTTCATATGGGCTTGACCCAGAACAACCAGTGGCTTATTCTGGACTTCTGAAACAAAATAATGACATGGGTATTGGAATTTTATAAGAAAAATGCACATATTCTTATTTTCCTGACAGAGCTCGACCACCCATACTTTGCATTTATTCTTGCCATTTATTCAGCAGACCCTCACTTGGGTAACACAAAAAATAGAAAAATACATACTTTATATACTCTGAACCCTGACCCAAGAATAAAACTTCACTGGTATTTGTTAATTCACACAAAGAATTCAGCTGGAATGATAAAAAAAACTGCTTTGTTATTTGAAAATTGAAGACCCTTATGGATGATTGAAAAATGATAAAATTTTGTATACTCCTTTTGCATTTACTCTTAAGGGTTCCAATCAAATAACTAGTGATCTCTTTGAATTTCTGTAACAAAAGAATGTCTTGAATATTTGCTTTCACTTTTAACTTCCTTAGCATTCTGTACTTAAAGAAAATAACACTTCTCTGTTGCATTACTGATGCTATTTGTCATGACATTTGTCCTCAGAAATAAAGATCCCTGTGAGAGAAACAAAAATCTGTGCATTTATCCAAACTCAGTTTAGGGACTCGACCATTAAGTGACACTTTACACTTCAGTTGCAAAAACCTCATACTTGGCATTGGCTATTAAAGCTAATTTCGACTCCTCTCCAATTCCTGCATTTTCATCTTATCATGATAAATTAGGCTTTTAAGGCACTTGAACTTCTTACTTCCAGCATGATTCTGTGTTTATCTGTTATGGAAAGGATAACCTCTTAATGTATATTATTTCCATGCCTATAATTTGTATGCATATCAGTGTCTTGATTTCTCTCAACTTTAACACAACAACTTCTACCTTATGTTCTTGAACTCCATAGAGATTTTTAAATTGAGACATTGCATCACTTTATGGACTACACCTTACTTGACCCTTTTCCATACATGATTAACACCTTCTGGAGCATTCTGAAATGATCATGTCATATTGCATTCTCCAATGTTGCATTGCATTAAAACTTGATATTCCTTAGGCTTCCTATTTCCTGAAACTTCCACATATCTGCATCTAAAAGATTCCTCTCGTGCCTTCCAAAGTCTAATTTTGACAACTTTGTTCAAGTGTGCCTAGCTAAAAACAATTTGAATGTACAGTGATTTCTGCCTCGCCTTAAACATTGATACATGATCCTATTTGAAGCACCATCCCAACCAAACTGAGTTAGTTGTCCTTGCTATAGCTTTTCATTAACGAGTACTCCATATCTAGGTACTGTATCATTGATGCTTGCTACTGTATCAAGTCACTTTCCTTTGCACTCAGAAATGTTCTCCTTTTGAAATCTTTGATCTTACCATATAGCAACATCGCTTTCTTCTCTTAGACTTTATGTAGAGGCTTAGATTGAACATTGCAACACCACGAACCACCTCTACTCACCAATTCCTATGCATATCTAGAGCCTCAGAAGCACCATTCTGGAATGAAACTGTTAAACTAGAAGTGGCTATCATTTGTCATTTGAATGCACTGTTCGCCTTTTGTACTTTTGGGCAACATGGTACTCTTCATGCATTTTTATGTTCCACTTATCAAACTGCTTTCAAAATCTGTTCTCTTTCGTGATAAAAATTAAAACAAAACATTAAGGCATAATGTATGCTTGTTCACTATCCTTGACTGTAAAGAGAAAGAATTGATGAACTGAAACTTGCATGACATATATGTTTACGATCAGCACAGAACATGAACTTATTCAGCAATATCTAATGTAAATGTACTTAGTTAAATTCATTTAGTGAACTAAACTCACTGTTCACCTGTAGCCTTCAGAAAACAAACTTGATTGTTATCAATGCATAGTTGCTTAAGTTGCTTGATGGATAACACTATTTTTACTCTTTCAGTTGTTCTTCATTTCATTCGATGAATATGATAATATATCTTTAAATCAGCCCATTTAATGAATAGCGCAGCATGCCGAGCTCTACCTTTATGGGAGCCTATTTTCCTCCACATGCTTGGTCTTCTAATAATGTTCAACTTCATGATTTTACCTATACCTGCACAAGGAAACCAACAATGTTAGCATAAAAATAGAACATGATGATCATGATATTGTTATCTCTCCTCCAGCTCATTTCTTTCATACTACACTTGATTGATTGTTTCAATGCATGGTTAATAGTAGGTTGTACTATTGTGGGTGCTCCATATAAGTTACATCATAATTGGAGCCACTGACACCCCTCTTTTCTCTTATAGGTCGACGGAGCTCAAGAAGACAAGGTGCACCATTCAGCGTCAAATGTCAATAATCAGGCAATGATGATTATGTCGTCACTTATGTGTTTTACTTTTTGCATCTCATGTAGTGCAATGTGCTATTAGCAATGTGTTGTAATAGTTACATCCACGACTTGTGTGGATCTTTGCTTTCAATTTTTCTTTTCATTTGAAAATAAAAATGCATTTATATGCAATGTTGTAATATCATTTTGATTGTGAAATCAAATGAAGCCTTCTAAAAATATGAGTTCTTTATGAAATAAATGAAAGCATTCCAAATGCTAATTTTCTCTTTGTTCAATTTTGTATTTCTGCCATTTCTGGAACACTTGAATGGCATTCTGAAAACTCCATTTCTCCTTTTAACATGTATAACTATTACTCAATGAATAATGATAAAACAACATTTGAACCTAAGTGCAATTCCACCTTATGTTAAATAACATTTAGCCAACTCCACCAATTGAGCTGAGGTGAAAATTTGGTAACATTTATAATGTAATATTTATTTATTATGTGGTGCACCTAAGAAATCTGAGGATGTGTGCATCACATGGGTCTAACATTCTTTGGGCCAATTTATGTGTTGTATGTAACATTGGTTTAAATATTTAATGTGGAGTTGCACATGGAAATATTATTTAATATTGGGAAAACTCAATACCAATATCAAATGAGGGATTAATGGTTTTATAAGTTCATGGTATTAGCCACATGTTTTATGTAATACCACTTGATGGTTTTGTGGGAGCTTGTTTCTATATAAGCAAACACATGGGTAGTTGTCTGAAGTTAGATAGTTTGCTAGGCTATTTTGGCTAAGGGATTGAGAGCATCTCTTATTAGCATTTGTGAGGGTTGAAGCATAGCATGGGATGTGTGGTTACATGCTTGTTCATATGGAATGCTTGTAGAGGGTTTGATGTTTCAAAGGTGTTGATGGAGGACTCTAAAGATGTATTATAATGTTTATTGTTAAATAATACACGAGTGATGGATGCTTTTGGAAGCTAGGTTTTTCCCTCTTGAGGGTTTTTCCCTAAGTATATTTTATGTCATCTTTGATATTCATATGGAGTGCTTGTAGAGGGTTTGATGTTTCAAAGGTGTTCATAGAGGACTCTAAAGATGTATTATAATGTTTATTGTTGAATAATACACGAGTGATGGATGCTTTTGGAGGCTAGGTTTTTCCCTCTTGAGGGTTTTCTCTAAGTATATTTTATGTCATCTTTGATGGTATGTTGTCTATTTTTTGCATATAGATTTTGAATACTTGTTTGCATAGATTTCTTTATTTGAATTATGTGAAAATTATCTTGGGTGGATGCATATTTCCTTTCAATAGTAGACACTATCATAAATACTAAGTAAGGCTTCTATCTTATTTTTTACCATATCTAAACCTTATAAGAGTACTTGTTAAAAGTAAATATAAAAAGTTGAACTAAACTGAAACAAACTCTATTGGCTTGATATCAACCTAAAGAGGATTGTTTTATTTGATTCTTGTAATCCTGACTATTCAAAAGAATTTTAACATTTCAATTGTCAATTATACTGAGGTGGTTGTTTAGATTATCGAGACTAAGGTTGGCACATATTTCCTTTTTAGATGCTAACAAAGTGTGATTATTTGGAGCTACAATTTAACACTGGCCATCAAGTTTTAATGACAAGCGGGTAGGGTAGCGAAAATTGCATTGTCAAATGGGAAGCATAAGTATATACATAATAGTATATAGACATTGTGAAACTGGAAGCAAAATGGTTCCTATCAGGGACATAAAAATCAACTTTTAATTTTGAAAAAATTAATTGTAGCAATATTTTGTATCATAATGGAGTGTTATAGCAATGCTTTGTTAATTGGTTAAACTCGCTACTTAAATGCATGCCTCGCACTTGTTTGAGAACTACATTCCGTTTAGGATCATCATATACATGGAAGTTCAAAAGGCCTACAAAGAGTACAACAATGCATTAATGTTTTAGACATATATAGTGTAACGTTCCATGCATGTTAAATAGGTACCATGCAAACTAATACTCATTGAAATGATGGCCTCGTGATTTGATTTTCCATTGAAACTTGTACCTATAATCTGTCAAATTCTCAAATCCATCAATGTTTTAAACTCCACCTACTAATGTGCAGCATCAAGGAAATTTTACTTAAATAATAACAGCTAAAATTGTGGCTCAAATAGTTGCTCTCTTCTTTTGTACTAATAGATCTTTATTATCTAATGGAAAGATATTTAACACTCCTACTTTTTCACAAATTTGCTAAAATAGTTATCAATAAGAACATAAGTAGGAGGTATTTTTCACCTTGCAATGAGTGCTAAGTGGACCATTCGATATCATGAGAGATGGGTTCTTGTTGAACCACTACTCATGAAACATGGGTCAATGAGTTTGACTCGAAACTACACGGTTGAATCCTGATAGCAATATCATAATAAGAACATTTCAAAAACATTTATTCTCTTTTGAGATTTAGGATTTTGTTTCAAAAACATTTTCTATTACTTTATCTTGAGTTATTTGATTCAAAACCTATCAAGTTGAACTTTGCAATTGCTTCCTTTATCATATAATTTTCCTTTCACATTCTTCATATAGTTTTATTTGACATTGTTCTAGAAATTGCAAGTTTAATCACAAATATGAACCAGTTGATTCCCATTTTGTAATATATGATGTCTGCACAACAAAGGAAAATTGTTTTTTTAATGACTTTCTTGACCCTAAGGATTTTGAGATCCTAGAGGCCAACTTGGATAGTCATGAGGTTGAACGACTTAGAAGAGGCTTTGAACCAAGAACTTCATCATTAGAACCTGCAGCCCTCTAGCATAGCTCTATTTGTAGTAGCAAAAGTCATTGACTACGTTTGACTTTTTTGGAACTTTGTACTTAGTTTATGGGTCGACTTTGTACAAACTATATTGTAATTGAAATTTTATCAACTGTAACCAATCTAGTTATTATTTACGCACTATGAAGTATGTTTTGTGCAATGCAATGTAATCAACAATATGAATATAAACAACAAAATACAATTTTCTACAATTCACGGTTTAAACTCTCTGTTTTATTCGCTCTCTATATCTCTATGCTATGGAAATGCCCTTAAATTTCAAAAAAATGTCTTTTTACAAATTTTTACATTTTTCTAAATCCGATTTTGTCCCATTTTTTCAAAAAAAATATATACTTTTAATTTACAGATATTTTCCCAAACGATTTCTGTTGCTATGATCCAGACACACATGAAGCGTCGTTATAAACAACTTTCACATATGAAATATATGTGCAGCATAAGGCCTGAAGGAGACTCTTTGCTCAAGTAAACAAGAAGTAAAAAAGTTAGATCATAGTACTTATTCGATTATTAATAGCCTGCCAAGTTTCTCAAACAAAAGAAATATTTGTGATCTTCATTTTATCCTCATAAAATGTACAATACACATGTAGGAATCAATTCATTCATTTGAATAGACGAACCAAATCATCTAAATTTGTCCAGCATTTACAATATACAGTTCATAATAGGAATTGCACAAGCTCAGTCCTCTCACGCAACTGAGCTGAAACATTCCTCTCTAGAAATAGCCACTAACACATCCTATTCATAAAACAATAGTGATCATTTTAACAGTGCTCTAATCTCAATTGTATCTGAATATTAGCAAAACATTTAGAAGCATTAAAAATGACTTTCCAGCACTCTAAGAAGTTCAAGAATATAGGAACCTGCAAACTCGGTTTTAAGCTGAAAATGCCACACCAAGGTCATAATCTTTAATGGGGAACCTGACAATAGCAAATAGGTTCAAATTGTTGTAAATGACTACCCTGAATACATACAAAATAGCAAAATTTTAACACCAAATACCACTGATGAGTTTTACAGAACTTCTGGTTAACACAACAAATGAAAATATTAAAAAACTATCACGAAAAGAAAAAAATTTAAACCTAACAATAGCAAATAGGTTCAAATTGTTGTAAGCAACTACTCTGAATACATACAACAAAGCAAAATTTAAACAAAAAATACCACTGATGAGTCTTAAAAAACATCTGATCAACATAACAAATAAAAACCATCATAAAAAGATCAAAATTATAAGAAAATTACAAGTTCAATCATAGCAAATTCATTTGGGAAATAACATTTATTTTACATACCTTCAGTAGTTATAATAATTGCGCTTTATCAGCAAGAGAAGCACCAGAGCCCTCCTTACCCTTACTATACAATACCTATTGACAAAAGAAAATACCAGAAATTATAGTATACAGGAAAATTAAATCTAAATTGAACATTCTACTGCAAAGAGTAGGCTTGCAGGAATTTAAGGTATTGTGCATAAAACTCCATATTACGCAATGAAATATTAGAAATACACAAGTCTTCTGTCTGTACCTTATCAATCAGCCCATATTCAACAGCTTCTTCTGGGCTGAAATATTTTGGCCGCAAAATATCACGTTCAATCTTTTTTCTAGAATGTCCAGTGTAATGAGCCCAAAGTTTAACCTATGATAAACAAAAAGAGCTTACCATTACCAAATTATACAGTCCAGCATTAATCTAAATTTAAGAATGAAATAGATGCAGAACACTAATAGCATTGCAATTTAACATTCTCTGACATCTTTTCTCATGTTCACTAAACCCCAAAACAGAGTCACCGCCATAAAGCAAAAATTGTCTGAAAATCATGATAAATCATGACTCATGAGTAATCATTTCTTGGCCCCCCTCCTGACCAAGAAATGATTACTCATGAGTCATGATTACATCTGAAAATTGCAAGCTTTTGCAACAAATCAACCCACCAATTTCTTGACCAATTTTGTCTACATAGAATGACAATTTAATTCCTGCAACTTTTCTTCCAGTCATTTCAGTCCAATTTTTTTTCAATTGTCTTTGAATTCTACAACTTTTCAAAGTGGTTTGAGTCAATTTTCTAATATATTTTTTGGATTTAAGCATTGAAGCATTAAAAATCTAACTGATTAGATCAACTCAGGCTCTCAGCAGTCAGCACCTTCAAATTTGGCACCTAATCATTCAAGCCTCCACGTAAGGTTTTTCAATCATGTATAATTTTATTCATTTTAAATGCTGTTTTTTAATGCCCTTACCCTAATCCTAAACCGTAAAATTTTAGGTTTAGGTTTTCAATTATTAATAGCAGAAAAACCCTAACCCTAACCCTTAATCCTGGGATTAGGATTAGGGTTTTTGTTAATAGTAGTATGCTATTATGCCCTATAGCTTCATCATCACAATCTGTAGCCACCTTGTGTATCACACTCCATAGCAGCAAGTCATTGGCTCCCTCCACTTTTTGCTACTTTGTAGGTTTTGACTTTGTGCAAAGTAGATTGTAATTGATTTTCAAGTTTAAACTTCGAAGTTGAACTATGTAGTAATGTATTATACAGTTTAACATGTAATCAGCAATATAAAAATTAATGAAAAAAATCATAATCCAGAATTTATGGTGTAAACTCTCATTTCATTCGATCATCTCTCTGCAATTAAATTGCCTTTAAATATTAACAAACAGCTTTTACTCTTTTTCTAAATCTTTTTGGCATTTCTTGGGTTCTTGGTTAATTGAAATAAAAAAATCTTTATATTTTGGTTTGCCAATCTATTCCAGAGAGAGATTTTTGCTACTATGGTCGCTGCTATTAGTGAAGCCACTTGCAGTTAATCCAAACCTAGAAACTATGAAAATGTAATCATATTTATTATTTATGGCAATACAATGTTAAACACAGAGCACTGTATAGATTATTAAGTACAAATCCATTTGTGAGATTCCTTTCATGATTGTGTATTGCACCTTCCGATACCCTTCCTAATTTTCTTTCTGACTTTAGCGATGATTCTCTATTGTAACACTATTGTACAAAATCCTAACTGTAGGTAATAAATGTAATAATATTTATTATTTTATAATATTATTACTTAAATACAATAGAAGCTGAACAATCATCGTGAAAATAAATTGAAGAGTCATTTCATGTTAATGAATATATAATTTGTAATGCATTTTGAAGTAAATGACAATGGACTTTCACTATTTCATTTTCAGGTTCATATGTAGTTCATTTCTTCGATTGGTATTGGTATTAGAGCTATAAAAAAATATTATTTACTGCACTTTTTCCACTTTTTCCATCCTCCAATTCTTGCTAATGCAATCCCCATCACCACATTCATTATGTTTAACCTTCCTCCCAATTTTCCTCATTTGTTTTCCTTCTCTATTGATTTGTAAGATAATAAATCAGTAACAGAAAACTTTATTTCAGCAGCCAAAAGATTGAACAAAAATGTCATGTCCCCAATTTGGGACCTATCTCCAACCGGACGGAAAAAGCATTTTGAAATGCTAAATTAAAATAATATTAATATAATAATAATATTTAAAATAATATTAAATAATAATATAAATTTGAATTATTAAAAATAATATTTAAATTTATAATTGAGGCCGACCACCTTCAATAAGGCAATGAGTTTTGGTGGCCGACCTCTTTCAAGAAGGCGTATTTATAATGGTTCGTTTTCTTTGTTTTGCATCACGAATTTGGTTGCCTATTGCCATGCCGATTAGCTGAGGACGTAGCCCCTCTGCTCTTCGCACACAGGTCTGGGACAGAAACCTCATGCTTGTGAATTCGTGTCTTTCATTGCATTCCTTCAGCATTCTGAGCAGATTATATCTTCCAGCATTGCATTACTCTAAGAGGCGTCTAATCCATATGCAGGATAGTGATTATTGAAGGGAGACAACTGCTGTTTGGTTGGCCAAGCTTCGCTCTGGCCATCAGACTGCACCTTCACAGCATTGAGCAGGAAACACAGGAAGGGGCGCTTATTGCATCTTCTGCACCAGTCGAGGCCACACCCTTCAAACACAGGAGTCCACATCCAGTCATGGGGCCATGCTACTCAATCCTAATGATGGTGAGTACCGACAGAAAATTGATGAAGCAGCCAATCAAACTTTAGGTATGGAAGTAAATGAACCATGTGAAGATGTTATTAGTCACGCTATTGTGAAGAATGATGTGTTTGAGATTGACCCTCATGAAGAGAAATTGCAAATTTATCACGAAAGCACTAATGACATTGAGATGATGAAGGTTATAACTGAAATAAGAGATGAAAACTTCATAGCTATGTTCCACCAAGTTTCCGGGACGGCGGGACGGTGGGACGGCGGGACGCGTTTCGGGGACGGCAATTTTTTGAGGGGATTTTAGGGGACGGGGGGACGGCTGTATAGTATATATATATATATATATAGAGAGAGAGAGAGAGAGAGAGAGATTTTAAAAATATAGGGAAATTTCAGATATTCATATGAGTAATGATAATCATAACAATGAACATTCATAAAGTTGCAAATGTAATCACCAATCATATTGACATATGCATCATAGAATCGAATTATCGAAGAAATTAATACTATAGCTACCTAATTGCATCCATGGACCATAATTCATGTCAAATAGTCAATGTGCATATGATATAAAATAATAAAATGCCCAAAAGGCTACAAGTTTGTACTACAAATGTCAAAATGACAAAGTCACAAGTGTCCAAAGGCAAAACATAGAAATAGAAAGTATGATGATTGCCGCTACTCGGCATCTGCCAACATTGCATCAAAATCAGACTCATAGTCTAAGTCACTGTCACTGTGAGGGGCTGGCTCATAGTCTTGGCTGCAATTTTATTTTGGCAAGACAAAATGAGGTCAAATGAAGGTAAGAAGATGTTTTAAGTGGCCATATTAGGGTTGGGAGGGCATGGGGCCCATAAAGGAAATAATTAAAAAAAATTAAAAAAAACCTTTTATTTTTGTGTTTATAATGCTGCTGGGCGACAGGGGACGGCCAGCCATCCAGGGGACGGATAGGGGATGCCTAGGAGTCCCCTATCCATCCCCTGGACGGCTGGCCATCCCCTCTTCGGGACGTTTCATCCAATCAGGGGCGTCCCCGAAAATCGGGGACCTTTTGGGGCGTCGGCCAGCCAAGGCGCCCCGAACGTTTGTGGGGCAAAAACCCAGGGGACGCGTCCCCATGTTTCCTTGCTTCATAGAGGTTGACCAAGGAACATTCACACTCCTTGGTTTGAAGGTTGATCAGATCGTTGATGGAGTTTGGATGGGAGATCTTTATCTTGTCTCGAGGGTGCATAGCGGTATTCTCCAACAGAGCATGCTGAAAGAATATGAGGACATCGAGATTGGCATGATTGACGAAGTACCTCACAAGATGTTGGAAAAGGGCAATGAGGCTAGCGATGGTTACATCAAAGTAGCCCAATAGAATGGCGAAGCAATGACTTTGAGATTGATATGGGATCCTGATATACAAGTGCGAATTGCTTGAGGACAAGCAATTTTCGAGACGGGAGGACTGTCATGTCCCCAATTTGGGACCTATCTCCAGCCGGACGGAGAAAGCATTTTTAAATGCTAAATTAAAATAATAATAATATTTAAAATAATATTAATATAATAATATTTAAAAAATTATTAAATAATAATATAAATTTGAATTATTAAAAATAATATTTAAATTTATAATTGAGGCTGACCTCCTTCAGGAAGGCATTGAGTTTGGTGGCCAACCTCTTTTAGGAAGGCGTATTTATAATGGTTCATTTCCTTTGTTTTGCATCACGAATTTGGTTGCCTATTGCCATGTCAATTAGCTGAGGACGTAGCCCCTCAGCTCTTCGCACACAGGTCTGGGACAGAAACCTCATACCTGTGAATTCATGTCTTTCATTGCATTCCTTCAGCATTCTGAGCAGATTATATCTTCCAGCATTGCATTACTCTAAGAGGCGTCTACTCCATATGCAAGATAGTGATTATTGAAGGGAGGCAACTGCTGTATGGTTGACCAAGCTTCGCTCTGGCCATCACACCACGCCTTCACAGCATTGAGCAGGAAACACAGGAAGGGGCGCTTATTGCATCTTCCGCACCAGTCGAGGCCACACCCTTCAAACACCGGAGTCTGCATCCAGTCAGGGGCCATGCTACTTATCCTACAGCCGATAGCTCCCTGGGCGATCATTCCCTTACTTCTGTTCGACATCACACCTGCAGATACCAAGCATAAACTTGGCCATCGATCACTTGGCCATGGGCCAGAACATTGCCTTGTGGACTGGTCTCATTCCGGTTCATTATTCATCGGGCATATTCGCAAATTTCATATTTGGCTATATCAGGATCGGGCCACTCTCTCTATCTTTGCAGTCAGCAATGAATACACTGTGTATTGAAAACTTGAAGGAAGTCATTCATCGCCTAAGGTTGTGCTTCTAGACTGTATCTGCATTCATTGCTGTGATGATTAGTTTCAGATCACATCAAATTTTGTATCTCCATCCTTCATAAATCGAATGCTGGTGAATCATATTCTGTGTATCATTGAGTTTCTGAAAACTATTGAGCGATTCTGTTTGTGAGTTATTCATTTGGTTATTTCTGAGAAGCTCATTTCCATCAATTCTGGGTGAATGTGTCTTTGAGTTTCTGTTTGAGAAGTATTTTATTTACCAATCCTGAGCAAGCACATTACAAAAAGTGAATAAATATCAAGCAGCATTAAAGAGGAAGAAGAGGGCTCACTGCAAACAATAATTCTGTATCTGGCCCTGAGTAATAAATGAAGTTGCAAGTTTGAAGTGATCTCAGTCCAGCCAAGTAATCAAATCTCTGAAGGTGAATTTTCTTCATGTTTCAAATTTTTGTTTTCCTCCCACCAATTCAAAAAATCATGGAAGTTGAATCAACTCCTCTGAAAGAGATGGAAGTTGAATTGTCACCTCCAATAGGGCTGTAACATTTTTTTAATCTAGGTGTGAATGAACAGTTAAAATGCATTCAATAGCATCCATGGTACAATTTAATCAAGAAAGAAACCTAGTTAGAATAGTATACATAAGTTGAAAATACTCTTATTTTCAATGATTTATGGTATGACATTTGTGATGGAAATCTACACTCTGCTGAACCTCAAGACTTGAAACTAATAACAACATGAAGATAGAAAAATGCAAAAGCCTTTGCCTCGATAAGAGCCTCTGCTGGTGGAGAAATATTCCATCACATACAAGGATGCAACTCACATGGGAAGCACTTAAAAAAGTGAAAGATTTGTATGATTCCCTTTTAGAACTACAATTCATACAATTGCAGTTGAAATTGTTTAGTCCTGAGTTGAAAATGTTAATGTATTGAGTCTGGCGTCTGAAATTCAGCCAATCAAACATGAGTTTGATGCTACAGGTGGAAAAAATGGTGTATCTATGACAACCTTTATAAAAGCTCTTCTCCACATTTTCAACCTATTTGAAGTCATTGCAAGCAAGTAATCAACTGAAGTTGTTCACTTTTGATCAGATGGTTGATAAGTTGGCTGAAAGAGAAAAAAAAATTTGGAAGGAAAACTGACAATGAGGGAAAAAATATTTGCTAGGTCCATCAAAAAGGAAGACAACCTGTTGCTCAGGCAATACCATCTGAAGAAGAAGATTTGCAGAAGGGTAGAGATCAAATAAGCAACAGAGGAGGCAAAAATGGCATGAAAAAATATATTTTGCAAAAAATGTGGTACAAAAGGGATTCATGTGGCTCATGAATGCAAAACATCAAGGGCAAAGATTGAGGCATATCAAAACAAAAGATGGCTAATAAAGGAAAAAGGAAGTTCATGATTCAAATTCAATTCAATTTGCCAGTTGTCACCATGGCAATACCTTGCAAGATGATTCAGATTCAATGCAATTTGCTAGCTATCGCTCCAGTGATATCTTGCAAGCTGATTGTGTTCTTTCCACATCAAATGATGCTAATAGCACCTCAATGGAGCAAATCCGGTATTATGCTTGGGTTCTAGATATTGGTACCATGCAACACACAACTTTTCAAAAGGACTTCTATGAGAAGTTTCATGAAGGAAATTGTAAGCCAATATTTCTAACAAATAAAACAAGCCTACAACTAGAAGGAAAGGGAAATATGTGACTCAAGCTACCAAATCTTCTAGATGTCAATCTTCAAAATGTATTATGCCTTCCTCAATTGAAAGAAACTACTGGTTCCTAGTGCTCATTCAACAACAAAGCAACTCCATTTTGTTGGTTAATGGAGAGGTAATAATCAAAAGGAAAAGCGATAATTCAGTCATTATGACTGGGTTTGAGGAGGAAAGTTCTAAGGACACAAAAGTGAGCCTTCAATCTAAAGAAATTTTGCTCACCTTGTCAAAGAAGGCATGTCAACAAGTCTTTTATGGTATGCACAATTTCGGTATGCAAACTTTGAGAACATTTAAACAATACAAAAGAATGGTGTTGTTTTTCCAACTCTACCCAGAACAGTTGTCATGCTAGGAAACTACATCATGAAAATTGAAAAATGAAATGAAGTGCAAACCCAACAACTGTATTACTAAAATGCATAGATACAAGACTCACCTACACTTGGCAAGTGCCAAGGTGAGCAAACTGAAATGAGGCCCAAGGCTCATGACACGAGTACCCAGCAAGTCTAGTTCGAACTGCCAAGTTTGTTAGACTCATTGGATCTAGCAAGTCCTGCTAGAAAGACTCGGCCAAGTCAATGAAAATAAGAATTGAAAATTGAAAACACAAAATGTAAAAGTCACGCATTTTTTGAAAGGTTTGGAGAACTCTTGAAGGTGGTTTAAAGCAATAAAATCATGAAAATGGCATGCGCCATGAAGGTTTGTGTGGTCTCAAAGGCTTTAATTTGGGCTTGGTACAAGGGCACTGCCCCTCAACCCTCCTGTATCACAAAAGAGAGTGCACCAAGGGCACTGGCCCTTGGGAAAATTTAAAAAAAATCATTTTGGGCCATGTTGGATGGAAAAGAAAAATTATTTTATTCCTTAAGACTTTTTAGTTTTAACTTTTTTCCAATTAAATCCCAAGTAATTGAATTGCACCTGTCCTTCTAGTTTGTTGAGGCAATCCCTATCCTAAGTAATTCTAATTTGGTTGTAGCAGCATTTACAAGCTTGTCTGAAATGGAAGTGCATGACTCCATATAGAGCTAGCAATGCAGTGTTGAGCAATACAAGCTCCTTTCTACCATAGTTCACCATAGTTCATGATTCCAAATTTTTTTTTTGCTGTCATGAATATCACAATCCATGAGTTTTGTACACCTAAAACACTTGACAATATTTATGTATTAAAAAATGTTGTTTCCTTCAACTAAAATCCACTTTTATGCTCATGTGTTTGATGTATACTTGTGTACATGATCAAGGAAGCTTTTATTTTATTAGTTTATTGTGTCTTTAAAGTTTATTTATTGAAGTGCATATGATAAAAGTTTTCAATCCTTAAAAATCTCTATATTTCATGGTTTTATCAATTTGCCAAGTATTGACCAAGTTTGAGCGCCAAGTCTGAGTCCAAGTCAAAAATTAGCTTGTCGAGTCTTAGCCGAGTCCAATTCTTGTAACTTTGTTGAAATGAGAAGCAGTGTACAAATATATCAACAAGAGTGATTGTTCAATTTATCTTCAAGATGACTATTTAGATTCTACAAGAAACCAAGGACTATTTACGAAACACTAACATAATATTATATTACCCTCTTAATCTACAAGCAATTATAGTGAGACCAAGCATGCCTCTAAATTTTTCAATTTTCTCTCTTCCAAGTGCTTTTGTCAAGATATCCGTTGCTTGATCTACAATTAAACAGTAGATCAATTTAACACTACCATCTTTCAAAATTCAAATAATGCTGAATCAAATGCAATTTGTTGTTGATGTGCCTAGTCCAATCATGAAATATTAGATTTCCAATGATCTTGATCACAAAATTGTTGTTGACCATGAGTGGTGTTAATGAAACTTGCTTTCTTGCAAATCCTCAAGAACCCTTCTAAGCCACCTTATTTCCTTGGCTGCTTCAGAATCTATCATATATTTCGCTTCTACTAAAGAAAGAGCTTGCACTAACTGCTTCTTTGAATTGCATTACTCATTTTAAATTCATCAAGAAACCTGAAGTAGATTTCCCATCTTCAAAATCACCTGCATAGTCTGAATTTGAATATCCAACTAGGTTGAAATTTGTTGCCTTGGAGTCTTTGAGCCCAAAATTTTGAGTTCCCTTTAGATATTGATGAACCCCCTTTGCTGCTTCCTAGTGACTTTCCCTCAGTTATTACATCAATCTAGAGACGATTCCTACAACAAAATAAATGTTTGGATTGGTTCTAGTTACATAGATCAAACTTCCAATGAGATGCTTGTATTTAGTTACATCTTCAAACTCTACATCATCATTTGATGTCAATTCCATATTTTCTACATCTGCTCAAAATTTCACCAATATATTTCTATTGTGATGAAAATATGCAAACATTTGAATCACTTCAATGCCCATATAGTAATGAAGATGATCCAAATCTGTCATTTTAAAACCTTTCATCAGTTCTATTTTGACTTTTGCAGTGTACCTTTCATTATTTCTTGTTATGAACAGATCATCCACATACACAACTAGAAACACAACTATTTTGTCAATTGTCTTGAAAAAAAGTGTTGCATGTTCAAATTCAAAATGCTTGAAATGCATGCTTAGTGAGCTCCTCACACCATCTTCATGGGGCTTGTTTCAAACCAAACAATGATTTTACCAACTTACACACTTTGTTTTCTTGACATTCAACTCCAAAACCTTTAGGTTGTCATGTAAATTACTTTTTTGAGATCACAATTGAGAAAAGTGGTTTTCTTATCCATTTGATGAGTTTTTTATCCATTATGTGTTCCCAAAGCTAACAAAGCCCAAATGGTGGTCCATTTTGTTGTAGTTGCAAAGGTCTACTTGTAGCCTATCCCTTTTTTTTAGCATATCCCTTCGTGACAAGCCTTGCTTTGTGTTTGTCAAGTAAGACATTGTTAAAATTCCAAAAATAATTTTTTTGGCATTCTCAGAGAAACAGAGTTAAATCTTGTTAAATGCCATGTTAAGTCAGTTTTAGGGTCAAACCAATCATAATCTGCAGGGTTTCTAATAAAGAACATTACACGCAAAATTCTGGTACCTGAAAATTACCCTATTTTCAGCGGAAATTCACAAAATAGGACCTTCCTTAAATGATTGAAACTGATTTTGATAGGATTAATCAACTTCACAATCACATTGGTCAAGTCAGAATCATCAAAAGACACGTTTTACTCTAGTGGGTCTATTTCTATTTTTCAGGAACAAAGTTAGGAGCTCCGCAGCCATTAATGGCAGATTGGCCAGTACCAGGTGCTGAAAGCTAACCTTCGAAAGCTTCAACGACCAACCATGGCGGAAAAGGTCTAAAATGATGCTGTTTGATGAAGGGGATTTTCAAAAATGAAAAATGCTGAAAATTGACTAAGTCTGGGATTTTCAAAAAATGAAAAATGCTGAAAATTGACTAAGTCTGGAGAATGCGCGCCTTGCTGCCAAGAGGAGGCTATGCAGTCAAATGCCTTAGTCATTTTCCCAAACATCCATACACGATGAACGTGAGACATGAAGAAATGGTGATCTTCGACGGGGGAGTTTTCTAAAATTGAAAAAGGTCGAGATTTGACTAACTCTGGAAATGCTACGAAGGAGAAATCATTTCAGGAGGAAAAAAGAGCCTTTTTCAAGCAGGGGCGCCCTTGATTCTTAAGGGTCTGTTGCAGCCTGATGAATCATCCAAGGCAGTCATCCTCGGCGTTCACCTGTTGGCTTGACAACGAAACAAACATCTAGATCATCTGATGAATTGATCATAAGCAGTTGTCAACGAAGAAAAAAGAGGCAGTTGACGAAGTACCAAGAAACAGTTGTCGAAAGTGAAGATCGAAACAAAAAAAGAGCCTTTTCAAAAGAAAGGCTCCCTTTTTTTTGGACCTCCAGATGCTGATAAACGACAAAAGGCTTCCCAGGATAACTTTCTCAGCCCAAGTAGATCTCGGAAACGCAATTGAAAGCGTAAACATCTGACAGTGCAGTCAACGGATAATCGAGATCAAAGTAGGCAACTTTTCAGACAAAGATAACCATGCTGAAAGACAAAAGAGCTCTTTTCAATGAGGGGCGCCCTTGAATAAAGGAGCCCTAAAATGAATTCCAAGTTTTCTGAATTCATTCATCTTCGGTGAAATGGAGCTGGCTACCTGGCGGGATATCAAGTGAAAGCATCTGATTCTCCGATCAACGAGAAATCCAAATCAAGGCACGAGAGGTCATTTCAAAAGGCTGAAGAACGAAGATCGAAAATTCACTAAGGCATAAGCAAAAGAGCCTTTTCTTGGAAAAGGCGCCCTTTCTTTTGAAGCCCTAAACTCAGCTTTTTACCATCATGCCTCCCAGGCACTCCTCTTCAGGTCAAATCCAGCTCAGCAGTGAATGTGTCAGCATCATCTCAGGATCAATAGATCAAGCCAGATTCAGGATCAAACTGAGGTTGTTCAAGAGAGAAAATAATAAAAAACTTGCAAAAATCAAAAGGGACGCCTTGAAGAAGTCAAAGGTCAAGTTGTTGACTAAAGTCAAGATATTTTGAGCAAAACTTGGCTAAAACACTCCACGATCAGTGGAAATCACCTTTTTGAACTTTAGATCAAGCCAAAATCACTTTTGATCGTGAGTTAGGTCCCCAAACTTGTGGATCTAAGGCTTGAGTCTATGTAATCAAGGTATAGACATCCCACTTCATTATTTCATTGCAGGTTGATGATCAAGAACAACCATAAGCTCTCAAGGACGCCATTTACAGATCTGGCCAAGGTTTTCATCCGTTCTTCGATATTTCTTGCAGATCTGAAGCAGAAGAAGATTGCTAATCTGAGGTTGGATTCAAAGACGAATTTTCTCAGAGAGTCAGATAAAAACTTCCAATCCATCTTCTGTCTACTTCCTCTCTTCTTGTCTTAGGTTTTCATGCACATTTCAAAAAGGTGGCAGGCTACATCAGATCAGATCAACTGGGTAGATTCAGCATAATTTTCCAGAGAAACCCATCTCGACAAATTTTCCAGAATCAACAAACTTGCTGCCCCTATTTTTGGGGTTTTTCCGAAAAAGTTTCAGAATCAAAATTCTGAGGAACTGGGTTTGTTCAACATTGAAGCACGAACAAAACCCATGTGCCAGATTTTTTCCAGAAAAATACTTCTCGGCAGGGCGCTATTTTCAAGGGTTTCCGAAAATCATCTGAACAAGGTCAAGCTTACAGTCAATCTTTAAGTTTTTCAAGATGCAGTACTCCCAGGTACAATACGAGACCAAGACGGTCTTACTCCATGATTACTTGAAAACAGTCGACACAAATTTACATCAAGTGAATCCAGTGGTTGATTTGGAGCAGCTGGAGGGCATGAATCAGATCACATTGCAGAATATTGAAGAATCTGGGTTGCTACAAGCCGCATCCATTCCCATCACACTACAAAGCACGGAGCCGCCAAAGTTACCAAGAGCAATAGCTTGCGCAAGAAGAGATGTTGTGTCATCAAAGCATTGACTATCCGAAAACGGAAGAAGTCAACACAGATCAAGGAGCTGTTGACCGGAAGTGATGATGAGGTGTCAGACACCTAGGAAGGACGTCCTACCCTCCAAGTGGCATTTATGATACTTGAGTTTGACTTGATGCTTCTTTCCAAGTCAACTCAAGATGACATTAAATGTAGTTGGAGTTAACTTGATGTCTCTTTTCAAGTTAATTCCATATCCCATAAATCATGCGTTGTCAGATCCCACTGATTAAGGATGTCTAATCGGCTTCCATGATTTGTGGATCTTAGATCTCCACTAAATGTGGATGTCTATTTTGGAGGGATACTTACATTAAAGTTCACCCTTAGTTTACTTTCAGTCAACTGAAGTAGTTTCCAGTTGACTTTTAGAAAGGACTCGCCAATCAAGTAGTTTTCAGCTAATCGCTTGTTCCTTGAAACAAATTCAATTGATTGGCAAGAACTCATTGTTAACTCAAGGAGATTTTGGGGTTTCCCACTCCTTTGAGTTCTACAAATAAGAGCCTTGGGCTCACTGCTTAGAACTTTACTGCTATGCAGTACCGTCACTTATTGTTGCCAACAGCTTTGAAAGCGGATACTTGTTCACTCTTGGATGAGAGTTCGTTGGTTGATTGTAACTGTGCATGATTTCGTGCCTTTTCCTTCCCAACTTTTGTGATTCGTTGATAAAGCATTGAAGAAGAATATCAGAAGGCGCTTGCATTTTGATCATCTTATTTGAGTTATGTCTACGTCTTGTATCTAAATAGCTTGTTGTTTCATTTCCCTCCTCGGATAGGAGCCCCTCCTCCTTGGATATTTGTTATTGACGGTTATCGTTTGATGTTGTTCAATGTATTGACTTTCAAGCTATACTTCGGATAGGAGTCCCTCCTCCTTAGCAAGCTAGTCGGCCAAGGCATCGTAAATTTTGTTGTTTCTCGTGAACTATTTCCTAGCCCATACCTCGGATAGGAGTCCCTCCTCCTTGGCAGGTCTCAGATCTAGTTTACCGTATAGAGTGTTTGCTTGTGCCAACCTTATCCCGGTGTATACCCGAGAGTTCAGAGCCTCGGTCATATTCTCAGGAGACGGCGAATTCAGGTGATCCAACCATCCCATTCCCGCTCCTTTACCCTCATGCTCTGTTTATCTTGAAGGTATTGGATAGATAAAAGCTAGTTAGTCGTAGTTGAGATCTGCAGAAACCAGAGAAAAGCTTAGCTACGGCGCATTGTGTTTGTGCACCCTTGTGTCCTGCCGCTGAAGCATAAAAAGATAGGAACTTTAGTTAACATTTCCCTTCCCTACGCATTGCTCCCAGCAGAGAGGGACTTCTCCTCTTTAAATAACTAAGAAGTGTTGCAAAACATTTGAAATAGCTGAACGTTTACAATCAGCACTCCAGAGGTGCTAATTTAAACGCCAAATGTATATCTACTTTGTATTTGTTTCAAACAACCCACTGGCAAACTATGTGTTTAGAATTGAGTGGAGAATCAACCAACTCCTAAGTTCCTTTCTTGACCCAAGCATCACAATCAATTTTCATGGTTTTTCTTTACGCATCAAGCTTTTGAGCTTGTCTAAAGGAAGTTGGTTCTGAATCAAAAGCAATATTGATTTTTTTCTTTTGAATGCCCTTCCAAGGTAAGATTTGCTAGCTTATCATGAAATTCTTCTAGGGACTTTTCTTCTTGATGTCTAGCTTTGTATGCACATCTGGTGCATGTTTTTCCAACTCCAAATTTGACTTCTTTCAATGTTTGTCTAGCCCATTCTGGCATCTTTTATGTTACTTGTGGAACAATTGGTGCCTCATTTTCTTGATTTGAAGCTCCTTAATCTTTTGGTTGTTGCTTTGGAAACAAGTTTTCATCTTTTGATGAAATTTCAATTTCTTCCTTAGGGGGAGTTTCTTGTTCAATTGCTAGAGCCAAAACAAATTTAACTAATTCAAAACTATATGTACCCTCTTCAATATTTGAAATCTCCATATTCTTTGAAAACATCAAATTTTGCCAATTTTTAAAGCTAACTCAATTGTCAATCAATGTCGATTGTGTCCTTTGTGGTTTCATAAAGTTTTTCTCTAAACCAATCTGTAGGCCTTTGACAATTGTAAATATCCCAAAAAGATGCATTTTTTTACTCTTGTGGTCTTACTTGTTCCTTTACTCCTTGGGAATCAATGCATAGCAGCTGGATCCAAGAACCCAAAGATGTCACGCTAGCTAAAAATAACCACAATGAATTTCATATGGAGTTTTCATTTGAAAGCTGGAGGTGACCTATTGCAAAGATAAACTATTGTATGAGCTACTTCTACCCAAAAATGCAAGTTTAATCCTCTGAAATACAACATTGTCCAAACCATATTCAAGACAACTTTGTTCATCCTTTCAACAACTCCATTTTGTTGAGTGTGAGGAATTGTGAGATGACATTTGATTCTATTCTTCTTGAGATGGTCTTAAAACACCTTGGATGTGCATTCAACTCCTTTTTTTTTACATCAACTTCGCCTTCACCTTGCCATCTTTATCTAACATCTCTCCTTTGCATTTCTATGGCAACATGTATCAAGTCAATGTTACCTCTCCAATTCACTAGTTCTAAAATGGCCTTTCAAAGCTGGAAATCATCAGCTTGCAAATATTGGACATTATTATCTATTTGAGGAATGGCAATTTCAACAACAATGTTCCCTTCCTCATTCTTCTTAAACTTTGTTTATCTTTTAACCTTTTCTATATTTTTTTCTTTGAAAGTTGTTGGGAAAGTGCCTTTAGGTTAAGCGTCAATGCAACCAGTCTTCTTTTCATGATCAAGGTCTTCTAGATCCATTCTTCATTACTTGTATTTGACCTTGGAAACTATATCTCCATGCCTAAAATTTTTTCACTTGACTAAATTGCTGGAATTGGAGATGTATAAATGGAATATTTGAGAATTTCAGGAACTTCTTCTGGCTGAATGGGAGTTGTAACTAGGAGATTTGCTATTGCTGTCTCAATAACTAGAGAACTGCTGATGTGAATAAGTGAAGAGAGTTTCACCCTCTCTTTATGAACTAACTTCAATTTCTCAATCATTGAACTTCCCTCCACCTTACTTTGACTCTTTCATTTTTCCTTTCTAATTATCAATTCTAATCTTTCAATCTCTAGGAGCTACCTATTCACTTCTTTTTGCTAATTTTGAACTTTTTCTTTGTGGGGAATGCTCCTATTTTCTCCACTAATTTCTTCCACAAGAATCCCTTAGACCAGTCCATGACTAACTTGTTCATCCAATCTTCAACTATACCATCTTAGATCAAGCAAACAATTGGAAACAACATTTCAACATCTCCTCTTGTGTGATACATATAGATATATACAGTCATCTTCTAAGGAGATCAAACAGAGAAATCATGGCTGCTTCCTATGAGATCAGATTGAGCCTTTGAGTAAGCAACACTCAAAGGAATCTAAATAGCAGTCAAACGAATCTCAGCAGTGTATGGGTCTTGCTTCTCCTGCAATTTTAATATTTCCATTTTATATCCTACACACTCAATTTGAACTTATGCCCAGTTTTTATATATTATCATATATCATTTATTTTTATATATTAGATCTTATTTACATAGCTGTTTCAAATTCCATAGCAGAAAAAATCATTTGGGGAAAAAATTGGCAAACCAAAAGTTCAGGATTTTTTGAAAAAATTGGGAAAAAAAAAGGATTTCAAAAAAAACATAAAAAATTGTA
>VDFB02058242.1:271421682-271516040 GCA_007258455.2 Sequoia sempervirens | reverse complement strand
AACCCTTGCCTCTAACGAGCTTGGTTACTTTTATATTGACATCAAACTCCATTACTTTAGTGATCCAACCAGCACGCTTATCATTAATATCCTTGTTAAGCAGAAACTCTTTAACAGTCGAATGAGCTACTAATAAATGAATCTTGTTGTTGGACAGCATGTGTCTGAACTTCTTCAAACTTCTTACAACAGCAAAAACATGTTTCTCAACAAAAGAGTATTTTACCTCATAGTCATGCAATACTTGGCTGAAAAACGCAACAGGCTGCTCCAAGCCTTCATCGTTTTGTTGGCACAACATAGCTGAAACTGTATCAATTCCTCCAAACACATACAGAATAAAATCTTTGTCAAAGTTTGGATTAATGAGAGTAGGAGCAGCTGCGTGCCCTTCTTTGATCTGCTCGAACCTCCTCTTGCCTTCCTTGGTCCAACTGAATGGCATATTCTTCTTTAGCATAGAAGTGAGAGGTTGCAGCAAGGCTGCAATATTTGGTATGAACCTCCTCACGAAATTTATTCTCCCAAGAAAGCTTTGCAAGCCTTTCTTGTGAGCTGGTAATGGCAATTCAAGAATTGCGGAAACTCTTTCAGGATCAATGGAAATACCTTGCTTTGAAACAATGTGTCCAAGTAGTTTGTCTTCGTGCACTAAAAATATACACTTCTTCAGATTGAGAGACACTCTGAACTCTTTGCACCTCTAAAAAATTTGTTCCAAATGATCCAAGTGTTCATTAGCATTTCTAGAAAAAATATTAATATCATCTAAATATACCAGAACAAACTTGTTCATAAGGCCATGAAAGGCCATATCCATAGCACGCTCGAAAGTTGCTCCAGCATTTGATAAGCTAAAAGGCATCTTCTTATAGGCCATCGTGCCCCACTTGGTTGTAAACGTTGTTTTGAACTAATCCTCTTGCTTAACCAGAATCTGGTTGTAACCTGAGTAACCATCTAACAAAGAAAATCTGTCAGAACCAGAAACTACTTGTAAAATTTGCTCCATGGAAGGGAGTGGATAATGGTCTTTCAATGATGCTTTATTCAGATCTTGGAAATTGACACAAAGTCTGATTTCTCCACTCTTTTTTCTGACTAGCACTAAATTTGACACCCAAGAGGTATGCTTGATAGGAAAAATAATACCACTTTCAACCAGTTTATTCAATTCAGCCTTCATAAGGTGTTCTAACTTGGGATTAAGCGGTCTTTGTTTCTGCCTTACTGGTTTTGCATCGGGCTAAAGCTAGATGGTATGTTGGGCTAATTCGGGGTTAAAACCTCTCAATTCTTTGTATTCCCAAGCAAAAACATCACTATATTTCTGACATAACAGAATAAAGGCTTGTTGTTCCTCTTGACTGCACACCTTACCTAGCTTGAGAAGCTTTCCCTTTAAGATCTCGATGGCTGCATAATGTCCTTCTTTCACTATTAAGCTGCACTTGTCCTTTCTCATTTGATCATCTGAGTTAAACACTGATTCCAAGGTCACCAATCCTTTTGGTAGCTTATTTGTTTTTAACTGCACAATCTGGTCCTCATACTGCTGCTGCCATTTTTGTTGATTTCCATCTATGAACTCAGCTTCAACAATCAGAAAATTCATGATTTTCTCATCACTGTCAAAATCCTGCCAGCTCACGTTATTGTCAGGTACAGAAGGTCTGACCACTATTTTCACATATTGACGTGCTTCTACCTTATGAATTTCCTTGGGAATATCAAACTAGGCTCTTATGGCAGCGAGCCTGTCAGCATGTTTATTTTGATTCTGAGGAATCGACATGATATTAAAAGCATTAAAATCCTCCATTAAATCCCATACACGATGCTTGTACCTCTTAAGCAAATCATTTTTAGCAACATTTAAATTTCTGACTTGATTAACAATCAACTCGGAATCACCATAAACCTGCAATAATTTAATACCTCGTTTGCGGGCCCACTCAAGGCCATGCACCAATGCTTCGTACTCAGCTGTATTATTTGAACAGCTGAAAGCAAATCTGCAAGCTGAAAAATACTTATCTCCTTCGGGTGATATTAACATAGCTCCACCCCCGGCACCAACACTACTCCTCGAACCATCGAAATAAAGCTTCCAAAGCTCATTATCTTTTCCTGTAGACGGCTCATCCTCTTTACAAAGATTAGGCATGTCATAATCCTACCTCATATGTGTTCTAAAATGGATCAAGCTCGTGATCTTCGGTTGCCCATTCATCGAGACTGATGTAGTCTTCCTAGGTGCTACAGTCTGAGGTCATGGTTTGCTCCTCCATTGCAGAGGTGGCATAGAGGTTAGTGTTTATAGGACTTGGCGAGTATGGTTTGATATGGTCTTTGGCGAGAGGCTTAGAATTAATGGTCACTTTCATACTGTACCTTGTTCTAAAAAATAGATGAGACCAATCAGAAGACAAAAACCCACCCAATTTGGCTGTAAAATCCCTTCATAGACAAATGGCAAAGTGCCGCGGTAGGTCTATGACATGAATATCCTGATGGATAGCAAAACTCGGGGATGCATGCAAGGTAAGGGCTAAATTTTTGATAATACCAACAATCTTAACAGCAGAACCATCTAATTGCACTATGCCTTTCTGAGGATTAGGCTCATAAACAAGACCTAATTTATCAGCTAAACTCTTAGGCATGATTGAACTACTAGCACTAGAATCAACCATACAGTTATGCACAATTTTATTGCCAATAATCAGACTTAAATAGAATGGAGGGGGCTTTACCTCCTTTTCTTTCTACCCACTTTTCTCCTCCAAGTCATTAGCCAGCACAACCTTAGTAAACCCCTGATTAGCGTTGTCAGAAATAGACAACTCAGCAAAAGCATTCTGCAGCAAGCTTTTCTGCCGTGGAAGCTGTAAAGCATCTAATATCGACATGTTGATAGTAGTTTTCTTGAGATGCTCAATAATATTAAATGACGCAGCGTTTACCTTCTGCTGGTTTTTTATGATAGCAGCTTCATTTTTCCTTTGCACAAGCTGAGAATGTGTTTTTAGTTGTTCCTTGCTACGTATCTCCTGCCCTCTTTGCAGAATTTGCACTTTAGGTTGCGTGGCAGCATTAACCTCTAATAAAACAGGTTGCTTACTGACTGAAGGTTGTTGCTGTGAACTTCCAGCTTGTTGTCCTAGATCCATAGCTCATTTTTTAGATCTGGTATTAGCTGAAATAGGGGAATTTTGCTGGTCTCGGTCATTCATACCACAAAATTCAGAGCTCTGCCAGTTCGGCAAGGCAACCTCTACATTATCTTGTTGTTCTTGATTCTGATCTGTAACATGTTCTGAAGCAGCATATATATTCTGCACCATTAAAGCCTGATTTCTCACTCCATTGGCTCACGTCGATTAGTTGTGGGGCTGATTGCACGGGTAACACCAATTGCAATCCTGGGCAACATTATTTTGTGGCACAAGTTCCTTTGACGAACTGGCTGTGTTCGGGTTATATGGCTGGAATGGCCTAGGGTAAAATTTCTCCATTGGGCTTGATAATCATTTTGAAAAGCGAGCCTACTTTGCTAGTTTTGCTGGTAAGGGGCTTGATAAGGCTTGTGTTCTTGGCCAACATGCTTCTTAATAGTCACAAGATCATTCCCAAAGGTCTTTAGTATACTTTTTAGCTCTTGCATCTCTGGATTTGGGGCTAGGGCAGTGACCTCTTGAGCTGTGTTATGATATCCTATTGCTGGAACTAGGGGGACAATAGCCAAGGGGGGTACAGCAGCAGGAATAGGTGGCTGTATTTCTGGAAATAAAGGCATAGGGGGTCTAGGAGCTATGTCTTTGGCTTGAATGAGGCAATTTTCAGCGTTAATGGCAATATTATAAGCGTTAGGGAGTGTTAGACCATCCATAGACTAAGTCATAACAGCAATCTTGTTGTTTAAAGCTTTTAAATAAAATAGAAATGCATGTGCCGGTAAGGGTTTTACCATTGTCGGGATCCTGTCCCAAGTCCTCTAAAATTTGTAGTTGAAATCTGCCAAGTGTTCGTGTGGTGCTCTTTGAATGGTGCTCAACTGGTCTAATAAAGATAAATTGTTAGATTTATCAGCAAAATGTTGGTACAGGCCATTACCTAACGCATCCCATGTTGCGATCAAGTTGGTTGCGAGGCTTTTGAACCACTGCAATGCTTTGCCCTTCAATCACGTAGCTAACAGCCTTAGAGCAACGTTCTCCTATGTGATATTGTGCATCGAGCATAGCATGGCCACGTCACGGATGTGCTCGATTGGTGTAGTGTAATCCTCTCTGGTGAAATATGGTAGTCCTTGAAGGGCTGCAACTGGAATATCATCATGTTGAGCAATGTCTAGATGGACTGCCTCCATTGAAGGGTGCAAATGGGTGTTGCCTTGGTGGTGCTACCATTGGTGGTATTTGTGAAATCGGGACCGGTGTACCAAGTGACAGAACTAGGGCACCAAGAATAGGAGGTGTTGACTTCAATCTTGTAAGGGTTTCAAAAAGCCTTCTTATTGTCCTGCCTCTTCTTCATGATGGGGACGGCTCTCAATACTTGAAGGGTGTTGAACTTGATCTTGTTTGAATATTTCTCATGTGTGGGTGGCACTAGCATGCAAAAAGCAGAACCAGAGTCGCCAGGTATATTGTAATAGCCTCCAAAAGGCTATAAAATCTGTTGCATACACCAAACAACAAACTGAAATACTAAAAATTCTCTGAAAATAGCTTTCAAAGTCCCACCGAGCATGCCAAAAACTATTGTCAATAGATTTGCACCCTGCTAAATGCAATATTTAGCAACCTACTAAAACATGGAAACCTCTTTCAAATGTGTGTGATCTGAACGAAAGAGGAATCTCCAGAGTGAGCTGGTTCTCTGAATGATGAATTCTATTCTAAAATAACCTTTGAGAAAAAGGATATAAGGATGAAACTAAAAAGAAATCTGAATCTAACTGATGACTTTCAAAACCTAACAATGACTTATTTAATGTTGATTATGATCTCTTCCTCACAAACAGCTTTCAGAAAGATGCAATATTTCACAACTTCTCATGAACAATGGATAAATAAATAATTTACATGAAGACCTGACTTGAAGCACAACATGCAACCTGTATTTCTAAACTTTTTGCATTAAGAATTACAGTTTAAGGACAAAACAAAGACTCTGTAAATAGAAATCACAAGATAAAATCAAACTGAAACTACAAATGGACACAGAAATGAGAAGTAGGGATGTTGTCTTTATTTAACTGAAGGAGAATACCATAATCTAAAAATTGAGTACCAAAAAGGTTTACAAGCTCAAAATGTGTATGAGCAAGAAAACTCTCATCTAAACTGAGAGAGAGAAGCTAAAAGACAAAGTCTTTCAAAACATAGCTCTCAAGAAACCCTAATCCGAGCTCAGAAAAAGCTCTAGGAAAAAAGGTTTCAAACTGTCTCAAAAACTACCTAAAAGCAGAAAAAAAGCACAATGCTTTTATGATCACACTGTCAAGCCATCTAAAAATAGGTTGATCTTGCTTTAAAAGCTCAAAAACACCTTATCTCTCCAAGATAGGTCTCCAATCCGACCAAGAAGAAAAGTCAATAAAAATCTGCTAAAAATAGCAAGAAAACACAAAGCAATTTATAGAATATCGCTTTATGATTCTGCTTTACAAGATGCAGATTTTCACAATTAATCTTATTTTTGCAATTAAAGATTGAAAATCTTTTGCAAAAAATAAAATCCCCTATTTCTCCATTACAGTGTTTTGATTTTCTCACAAAATCATAAAAACATTACACATCATATCTCTTCTCTCCTTATCAAAATTCCCATTGATTTCTTTAAAATCAATCAAAATAAAACCCTAACAAGGTAAATGACCCTAAACCAAAGAAACTAGGTCATATGGTATCAAAACTAAACTTAGGTCACAAGACATCCATTAATATTATCATTGTTTAAACCATACCCAAGGCTTCATATTTCACTAAGGCAAAAACAAATAAGTCACAAAGACTAACCTATTGACCAACTTAGGAATTTTGGCCCTCACATAAGTATTAAGCTCAGATTTTAATAAAGTCACAATGAAAACATAATGAATTTCGGTCTCCATTCGAAATTTGACATGTGCTTTCATCGAATATTCTGGATCATCATGATGTTCGAATTAGGGTATGAGAAAATAGGGTCAAACCCTAATTATCACTTCATTTCACACTCTACTTTGGAGAAAAAGCTCTGCCGCCGCCACCATGACTGAGTTGAACTCGAGCTCGAATGCTTTAAGAAACCATTTTCTACCTTCTGACAGTCGAAACTACAATGGGTAAGTCAGATTTTGAAGTATTGAAGTTCTTTTCACTTCATTTCAAAGGACCAAGAATACATTAAGGTCGCGGCATGTACGAGTTTATTCTCTTATTTCTTTGCACTCCTTGTGAATTTTGTTTGCTTGTCCGACCTGTGAGCTCATGCTATCTAGAAACTTTGTGGGAAAGCTTGCTTCAAATTTGTCTTTAGCTTCTATGCACAAGGTAAACATCCTGTCGTAGTTCCACGGCTACTCACTCTTGTTCTTTATGGCTTGATAGCCGCGGCTAACACACTCTAATATCTCTTTATCTTGCATTTTCTATGCTTGCACTTATATCTCTATGAACTTGACCCATATTGAGAGCTGGACAGTCCTCTTAAAGGCTCAAAATCTTACCCTCCGGACTTTATCTGGAACTCTTGACCGCCATTGTATACATTCTCCACACGACATATTGGTAAGACAACACTCAACAGTATACTTCATTATTCAGTGACTAAAAGGAACTCTCCTTACCAATGAATTTCTAGCCTTGTCCAGGCCGCACTAGATGTGATCCATAGAAAGCTTTGTTTTATAAATTTTGGGTTCGACCCAGAACAGAAAAAAAATCATCATTATGTTTCTCTGAAAATAAATCCGCTTGGGGGTTATCATGGAATTTTTAATAAAATTGTCTTTCTTTCTTATTATGCTCTATTTATCACAGAAATTTGCATATTTTGTGTTCTACTGCTATTTTGTGTAAAACCCATATGGGTTATCTCCATTATTGCATCTCTTGCATTCTGAATGCAAACCCCGAAATGGGTATCATAAATGATTGTAAAATATGAAAACCAATGTGTTTATTAGAAACCCCAATCATGGGTACTTGAGATTCGAAACTGGAACTCCATTCATTTGACTTTATTTATATGGGCTCGACCCAAAACAACCAGTGGCTTATTCTAAACTTCTAAAACAAAATAATAACATGGGTATTGAAATTTTTCAAAGAAAAAAGCACATATTCTTATTTTCCTGACAGAGCTCGACCGCCCATTCTTTACATTTATTCCTGCCATTTATTTAACATACCCTCACCTGGGTATCACTGGAAATGTAAAACTTCATGGCTTTATGTATTCAGAACATGGATGGTTTGAAATGGTGATAAAAACTGTATATTTGTCTATTTTCAATTTATAGCCTCGACCCATATGACTAGTGGCTTCTTCTTTTATTAGTGTTTTTGTGCCTGTTAATTCCCTCCATACAAATGCTTGAAAGTGATAAGGAAACTAGGCACTGTCTGGATGGAAACTCTCATATGACAAAATACTCAATTTGTTGTCCTAAAAACACATCCATATGAGTAAACCAGAAATACTGAAAATCTGATTCACATGATATTTTCACTTCTCAGCCTTCTTTAAAGAAATGTTGTATCAATTCTGATCTTTAACAGGACTTCCTCTTAGACATTTTGAATGAACACTGATACTCTCCATTCTTGAAGCTCATTCGTAGTATTGAAAAATTGCTCTCTGTGTAAAAATTTGAACCTCTTTAAATCATTCAAATTCCTTCTTGAATCTATATTTTGCATTACTTGAATATTGAACTCATGCTACTTCCATAATCTGATTTTGACAATCCTGTTCATGTGACTCACTGAAAGTAATTGAATGCACATCATAAATGGAAATGAACTGCTTGCTCTTTCCTTATTATCCTGGAATGATCACTTTGTTATTACAATTCATAATGTTGCATTTATTTATTAATCAACTGGAACTAGTGACTCATTCAACACTCGACTGCACTGTCTATCCTTTGTACACTTGAGCAACATGGTACTCTTCATGCATTTTTATGTTCCACTTATCAAACTGCTTTCAGAACTGATCTCTTTCATGATGAGAATCAAATCAAACCGTTAAGGCATAATGTATGCCTGTTCACTATCCTTGACTGTGAATAGAATGAATTGATACACTGAAACTTGCATGACATATATGATCACAATAAGCATATGACATGAACTTATTCAGCAATATCTTATGTAAATGTACTCAATCAAGTTCATTAAGTGAACTAAACTCATTGTTCACTTGTAGCCTTCAGAAAACAAACCTGATTGTTATGAATGCACAATTGGTTAAGCTGCTTGATGGATAACGTTGTTTTTTACTCTTTCAGTTGTTCTTCATTTCATTTGATGAATATGATAATGTATCTTTAAAATCGGCCCATTTAATGAATAGGGCAGCATGTTGAGCTCTACCCTTGTGGGAGCCCATTTTTCTCCACATGCTTGGTCTTCGAATAATGTTCAACTTTGTGATTTTACCTATACCTGCACAAGGAAACAAACAATGTTAGCATAAAAACAGAACATGGTGATCATGATATTGTTATTTCTCCTTCAGCTCATTTCTTTTGTACTGCACTTAATTGATTGTTTCAATGCATGGTTAATATTAGGGTGTACTATTGTGGGTGCTCCATATAAGTTACATCATAATCAGAGCCACTGACACCCCCCTTTTCTTCTTACAGGTCAACGGAGCTCAAGAAGGTGAGGTGCACCATTCAGCATCAAACGTCGATAATCAGGCAATGATGATTATATTGTCACTTATATTTTTTACTTTCTGCATCTTCAGTAGTGCAATGTGCTATTAGAAATGTATTGTAACAGTCACATCCACGGCTTGTGTGTATCTTTGATTTCAATTCTTGCTTTTCATTTGAAAAGAAAATGCATTTACATGCAATGTTGTAATATCATTTTGATTGTTGAAATCAAATGAAGCGTTGTAAACATGAATCTTTATGAAATAAAAGAAAGCATTTCAAATGCTATTTTGCTCATTTGTTTAATTTTTTATCTCTGTCATTTTTGGAACATCTTATGATAAACAACATTCAGTCGGCTTCACCAATTGAGCCGAGGCGAAAATTTGGTAACAGTTCCATGAAGTTTTTTGCTAACAATGAGGTGATCACAGTCAAGGTTAACCCTGATGTTACACACTTATATGATATGGCAACTGTTGATCAAACTTTAGTTGCACCTACTCTCAAAAATATTATCCCTTCATTATCTTCTAATGCATTGGCATCTACTCCAATAGTTCCTATGACAAAGGGTACTCTTGAGATGGATATCCCTAAGGAAGATCCTCCCAAAGCATAAATTCCTAAGTCTACCCCTTCTATGTCTTCTCCTAAATAGAATGCATGTCTAGGTGATGATCGGGGATCCTTGAACTTTACTGAATCCTATATTGGGGAGTATAGAGTAGATCCCATCCACCTAGACATTCCAAAAAATTTACTCGCTTCTACTAAGAAGGATGGTTATGTGTCTATAAAGAGAGGTGATTACAGTATGGAGTATTCTCTTTACACCAATCCTCCTCCCTCATAAGAATTACAATCATGTTATGGATTAGGATTCAACATATTTTCTAAATTTGTTTATGGAGGTAAAGGTTGTGGTCATAATGAACATGGTATTAAAGTCCCCTTAGAGACTTATACACATGACTTTAAGATTGGACTTGGATACCATCCCAAAAATTTAGGTGAAACCATGGTTGAATGTGAACATGGTATCCATCGAATCTCATTCTCTTAAATTGGTTCATCCTGAATAAATTGATAACAAGGTAGACTCTAAAGAAGTTCCTCTAGATGTTTTCTCTTTAGATGAAGCTCTAGAAGACTTCTTATGTGTCTAGTCTAACTCACTTTCTTATCATCATAAACAATGATTCCCATATTACTTGAATAGACAGGTGTATTTTGGAGATTCTTTTATGAGTTCTTATGATGAGGTTCCTTATCTAATGTGGATGATAGTGTTTCTATGCCTCATCTTGAAGAGTGTAGTACTCTCCTCAAAGGGGATACTTTTGATGTTGTCCTAGATCCTAAATCTTCTGATAAAGCGATTAATATTGGAAAATGTCTATCGTGAAGAATATAAACAACATACTGATTTATTTCATTATCATCCTAATATATTCACTTGGTCATATGAGGACATGCCTAGTATTGATGAATCCATGGTGGTTCATAATATTGTTTTATGTCTAGATGTCAAGCCCATTAAATAAAAGATTCATAAAATGAATCCCAAGGTTGCTCTATTAGTTAAGCCTGAGATAGAATAGCTTCTGAAAGTTGGTTTTATTTGTCCTATTGGCTACTCACTTTGGATATTGAATATTAAATTGTCATTATTAAATCTAATGGTTGTATTCGTATTTGTATTGATTTCCATGATCTTAATAAGGCGCCCCTTAAGGACGATTTTTTGTTACCCAATATCGATATGATTGTGGACTTGACTACAAGACATACCTTATTATCCTTCATGGATGGATTCTCGAGCGATAATCATATCTATATTAACCCAAAATATCAATATAAGATAGCCTTCTCTACCCCTTGGGGTACCTTCTGTTATGTAGTCATCTCATTTGGATTAAAGAATGCTAGAGCAACATACCAAAGGGTGATGACTTATCTTTCATGAATTCATTCACAAGATCCTAGAAGATTACATTGATGACATATTGGCTAAGTCTACAACTCACCAAGATCACATTGAGAATCTTTGTCTTATCTTCAAAAAAAATTGACTCTATAAGATGAGACAAATCCCCTTAAGTGTGTCTTTGGAGTAGATGCTGACAAGCTTTTAGGATTTATTGTCTATCATCATGGAATTTAAATTCTTCAAGAATAAGATTGATGCAATTGTTAGCATGCATTCACCTAAGAACATCTCTCAACTACATATTTTGCAAGGGAAGATTCAAGAAATTCATATATTTGTATCTCAATTGGTCGATCATACCCTTCCATTCACAAATGTTTTGAAGAAATATGTTTTTTTTTTGTGGGATGATGAATGTCACAAATCTTTTGAGTCTATCAAGATAATTTGGCCAATCCTCCTATCTTGATGTTGGCCATGCAACATAGACCCTTTTTACTTTTATCTCTACATTACCTCATGCTTTAGCAAATTTGTTAGCTCAACATGACAATGATGGTAAAGAAAGAGTGGTCTACTACATTAGTCGTATTCTAGTTGATTAAGAAACTTGATACTCTATTATGGAGAAACAATGTCTTGCTCTCATTTTAACAATGTATAAATTATGACATTATCTTCTCCACACGGAATCTCATTTAATTGTAAAATGTGATCTTCTTAAACATTTATTCACTAGAATCAACCTTTTTGGAAGGTTAGCAAAATGGGTGATTTTGCTCTCTAAGTTTGACATTAAGTTCGTAACTTAGAAAGAAATTAAGGGACAAGTTGTTGTTGATCAATTGGTATAAGCTCCCTCATCTCATTCCTTCCCTAATTTGGAATTATTTTTGAATGAAAATCTATTCACATTGGATCATGAATCCATGTGGGAAGTGTACTTTGATGGATCAAGATTTCAAACTAGCTCTGAGGTAGGTGTAGTTTTAATATCAACCAAAGGGAAGCTAGTTCCTCTATCTTTTCAATTAGAATTTCATTGTACTAATAACATCACTAAGTATGAAGCCCTCATTTTTGGATTGCATGCTACAATATCATTAAACATTAAAGATATCCACAATCATGGTGATTCTAAACTTATTGTGAATCAAATTACGAGAGTGTATCAAGCTAAGTAGAGCAAGATATCTCAGTATCAAGATTTTTCTTTATCATTGATCAATTCTCTTCCTTTACCATAGACAGTGTTCCTAGGAGAAAGAATCATCATGCAGATGCAATGGAAAGTGCAACTTCCCTTGTACTCTCAAACGATGGTGTAGATGAGTAGCACTTTGTGGTTTAAATTCTCTACTTTCCTATTGTCTTGAATCAACCTAAACCTGACAATCTTGTGTGTTCTCACATAGACTCAAGGGAATAGTATTCTCACATCTATAATTATTTGAAGACTAGAAACTTTTTCAATGAAACAACTAACAATACTCGTGTTTGGATATGAAATTTTTTAGCTCAATAGATTATTTTATCTAATGTTATTTATCAAAAACCTTTCAATGGTCTCCTTCTTTGATGTCTCACTAAGGTTGAAATACCTCTTGTCCTTCAAGAAGCTCATTTGGGTTCTAGGGGTGGACATTTTGATGATAAATCCTTAGTGCATAAACTGATTCATATAGGATACTATTGGAAAATAATGGAGTGCAAGACTCCTTTTCCTTTGTCAAGAAATTCCCTCAATGACAACAACAGAGTAATCTTATCTGAGCTCCCACACTAGAGCTTCATAACCAAACCTCTCCTTGACCATTCACAAAATGGGGGTTCCTTGACCATTCACAAAATGGGAGTTGGATATTATCGAGAAAATATCACCTTCTTCCAAAGGACATACCTTCATCATCATAGCTACCAATTACTTTACGAAATGGGTTGCAATTGTTCAACTTTGATCCACTAATGCTGAACCAAATTGTAGCTTTCTTCTAAATAACATTATTGTCCACTTTACATTTCCTTCTATTCTTGTTTCTAACAATGGTACTTCATTTAAAAATATAGGTAAAGCAATTCCTAGAGAATTTTCACATTCAACATCGATTTTCTACAACTTACTATCCTCAATCTAATCGCCAAGCATAAGTGTCTAATAAAACTCTTGAGCTAGTTCTTTGAAAAATGGTGAATAATCATGATAAAGATTGGTATACTCAATTGGTGTACACCTTATGGGCCTATCGCACGAGTTTCTGTATAGCTACTAATACAACCCTATACAACTTTGTGTATGGTGTTGAGGCTATTATCCCTTTAGAGTTATAAATTTTCTCTCTTCAGGTTTCCCTTAAAGAATTAATTGATGATGACACTTACCGTTTTGAGCATCTAAATCAACTTGAGTTGCTTGATGAGCATTGATTACAAGCCCTTGACCATATTCAAGCCTATCAAAAATCTATTTCCAAACATTACAATCAAAGTGTTATTTCTCATACCTTTAAGGTAGGTGATCTCGTTCTCTATGAGAACCAAAAAAATATAAATGTGCCACTTCATAAAAAAAGGGAAGTTCAACCCTAATTGATTGGGTCCTTACATAATCACCTTCATGTATGGTTCTAGTGCATATGGATTGTCATATATGGATGTACTCCTCTAAAAAAATTGCTTAATGCAATGCATCTCCATCGATACTATGCATAAAATTTATGTGGCATGGGAATGACACTCATCCCCTTATCCAGGATCGCAATTCATTATGTTATGACATTTCTTCATTAACACATTATCTTTCTAATTTGTGTTATGATGTGAATATGTGTATGTAGTTAATTTATTTAATTAGAAATTGAACACTAATAAATAGGGTTCCACCTTTTGGGAGATGGAACACAAGGGGGAAGGGATCCCTCCCATCCTATTTCGCTATAGTTTATTCAAGGAAACCCTAGAGATCTCAATCCAATGGTACAATTGAGAGAATGTATCCACTATAAGGTCTCCTATGGTGTGATTAAATATAAAATGGGGTTCACCACTAAGCAAGAGATTACAAAGAGGTAAATGCAAATGATATGCAAATCTAGCTGTGAAACCTAGAGAATTAAGAGCCTAAAATCAAACTGATAGAAGAGAATGCAATAGAAATGTACCTGGAAGAAAGATGTGATCAAAACAAGCTCTAAAACCTTGAAATTTTAACTTTTAATGCTCATTGGGACTCATACGCCAAACTAGGTAATTTAATCCCAGACTAGGGATTTTGGGCAGTAACTAGAATCTCTCGGTGATTGATCTGGATCTTCTAGAAAATGGAAAAAGTATTGTATTGGCACTCATATGCCTAAGGAGGAAATTTAGTCCCAATATAAGGGTTTGGTTGAAACTTTGGTATCTTCTAGTGATCGCCTATAGCTTTTCTCCCATCAAATATTCAAATATGAAACTTTGAATTCAACTCTATAGGTGACTTTTCATGATCTTGACTTTGCAACTTTGATAACTTTCTCCAACCTTGCTCTTCAATGGATCTTCAAGCTCTAAACCACCTAGATCTACAATCACACATCAAAGAGAGGGAAAAGTGTTGTTTTGTTAGTGGATAGGGGTTTTCCTTGGTCAAACCTCATTTTGGTAATCAAACCTTGATGAGAAATGAAACATGAATGAAATAAAACATGAAACATTAGATGAAACAATGGAACCTTGTTTGAAACCTTGTAGATCTGTAAACAAGCATGAAGTGGCCTCAATGGATGTAGATCTTGATCATGATTCTTTATGAAAGATAATGCCTTTAGATACTTGAATTGATCTTGAATAATACATCACAACATTAGCTCAAAACCACATGCCTGATGCACTAAATCTTTGACATGATGATGGATCTTGATTTCTGCAACAAATGATGAAGAAATTTACCCTTGAATTCCTTAGAAATACTCTTGAATACTCTATAATGCTCTTGTGAAGTCCTAGGATGCTTGAATATTGATTTATAGGTGAAATAATGATTTGAAACCTTGTTTATATAGGCACTCCATCTAGTTTACCGTTTATTAAATCCCAAATGTCAACATTCATAAAATTTGAATTCAAAAGCTTGATTTTGCACTCAAAAACCTAAAAAGGGACCAAATGGAACTCATACACCCAAGGTGGTGTATGGGTCCCACCATAGCTTTTCGGGCTGAGAAAATGTTGGGCGGTTAGAATATTAAGTGTATTTATTGACTATGTTAGGATTTTGGTTGAAATAAGCCTCAGGATGCATAATAAAGGGTCTTAGGGGCCTATTAATGATGATGTGAAGGTCATAAATGCAAGAGGTCCCAAAACTTAGTGTGAAGATGTAAATAAATACATTTTACAACACTAAATTAAGGAAAAATTAGGTCTAGTTAGCTTAAAAGGGCCCTAAACTTAATGTGAATGTGTAAAACACATTACAACACCAAATCAAGGCCACATTAGGTTCATTTTAATGTTAATCATTCCCAAATTAAGTGTGAAATTGTACCTTTTCCAAGAAGGGAGTACAATTTTCTACACTACAGGAATTATATGTATACATGTGTTTTAGTTTATGTTATATGTATCTATGCATTGTGTTTTGATTAATTTTTTCATTCTACATGGTACATTCTATCTATATCATTGTACATCAATTAAATAATCATTGTATTTAATTAAACATACATCCAATGTGTGTTTATTAGATCATGATAGCATATAATCTAAGCATGCATCCATAAAGATCCATCCATAACACAATCATGAAAATGAAACTTACACATAAGAACACATGGTGTCGATCTAAAATCATATATATATATATATATATATATATCAAAACAATGGCATGTGCATGTATTACACCACTGTGACAAAAAGTGGTGGATTTTATATCTGTATATGAATGTATACATCCAAAAATGTTATACAATAATGATATGATACCAAAAAAATGTGCCTAGCCACTAGGGGCATGGCTCTCAAAGCCCTCTAGCAATGGTGGTGGCAGAGGCAGAGGCAACTAGCAGATGGATGCATGGGAATGAGATTGATGCAACTACGACTTGGATCTACTTCATGATTTCAATCCTTGAAGCTCCCCCCACAGCTCCCTCATCAACTCCCGGAGAGTGGCGACATGCTCCATTAGTGAAGCCTCTCACTCCTGAGCCTCTCTCAGCTCATCTCATAGTTTTTGCACCTAAAAATGGTGTAGATCAGTGGGTGTTGTCCTCATAGCCTCCAACTTCCTTTAAAGGTCATTGGCCTAGCTCTATAGAGTCACATTCCTGCTCAGTGCTCTCAATGAGTGTAGATAGGAGTTACATGCCCCTCTAATCTCATTTCCTAGTCATCACAAAAAGCTTCACGGTATGTTGGACCACCTCCAACTTGGTCTTCTAGTAGGTTGTCCTTAGACACAGTACATGATCAAAGAGTTGGGCATTACACCCTCTTGTGGGTGGCATGTATGTGTCAAGGACCGGCCCCTAGATCTGGATGTCTAAGACCGCCTCTGAAATGCATCGACTGAAGAAGTCGAGCCACTATTGTGTGAACACTGCAACCACAGAGATAGTGGATAATATCAACATCGTATCATCAAAACATAAATACATATATGTAATGAAATAATTGAAGAGAAATAACATGTACCAAATCAAATCCATACCTAGGGGTGGAGCACTAACTACTAGAGGTAATGCTCAACTCTGTAGCTACTATAGAAGGTGGTATAATTGGTTGGATGTCGGGTGGTGCAACCAAGACCACAGGAGCATGCATGGGTGATGCTACACATCATTTCCACCTCAGTCTCTACTCTACTTTTCCCATCGCCTCCTCCTCGCCACTCCTAGCTACCTCACCCTCAGGCCCCTAAGCATTAGCATCGCCCATGGGGGAATCTATTAGGAAAATTGGGGTAGGACTTGTTGTCAACCACTAGTTGGAAAAGCCAACTAATACACTGATGTCATTGATCACTAGGGCTTCCGAACAGTCCTCATCCTCACCATCATCGTCGTTGAGGATGACATCAACAATAGTGAGAAGGGGGAGTCCCTTGCTTTGGTTGAACTTCGATGGGATCGTATGTACATGGGAGCCACCAGAGGAATGGTTTGCACTTGGCCAAACTGATGTCCAACCCAGTGTCAGTAATATTATAAAATGATGTGATCTAATCGCACAACTAGGAGTTAGCCCCATTGCATCCTCTACAATTGTCTCCTATCAAAAGACCAAACCCGCATCTGCCTATATGGTCTCCAACAGATGTCACTGCTCCTCAAAATGTTGAATCTCTACCTCCAAAATAGTAAGTCGTTGAGATTCCAATCATGCAACAGTGGGTATACTTGTGCTCAAGGATCACCCTACACTATGCCTTAGGAATATATGGTCGGTCATTTGCATGGGATATGCTCAAATTTCCACACTTGTAGAAGAGTGCAAGTAGTAATACTATGGTACTCATAATGTACATATTGCTTGAGGTTGTGGTAAAAATGAGAAAACATTCTCTGACCCTAGGCAAAAATGATCCTCTTCTCCTCCATCTCTCTAATGCAATGGATGAGGCTCCCATGGAGGTGAGAGCCTCACCCATGAATCGCAATGCATAGTGCCACCATCACAATCATCATGCGATGCAATAGTGGCACTGCCATGCAACCTTGCTCCAACCACCTCATATAGATATGGCTAGTAATGTCCTCTAAAATCACATGGCCAATGTAGTATCGCCATGCCACTTATGTATCATGACCCAAACACCCCTCCTCATACACCACCCACTCTCCTCGGATGGGAAGTTGTAGGGTGTGGTAGACATCCTTGAGCATAATAGTCATCTCCCCTTTTGAAAGATGAAATAATGAGGTGTTCATGTCCCACCTCTCCATCAGCACCATCGACATAGGCATGTGGAAGTAGATCTCAAGCATAGTTTAAACCCACCATAGCTTGACCTAATGTAGCAATGTGTGATCCTTAAGTGTGATCTAATCACTACGAATCCATAGCAATGAAAGAATAAGACCCCCGCCATGCTCACAAATCTCAGATAGCTCTTGCAAAACCATAAAAATACCATGTCAAAGAAAACCTACCTCTACTCTACATCATCAAAAATATTCTATCTATCTCTAAGATTACATCGCATCAAGCAGACGTTTGCACAAATCGCTAGCATTTAGGGCCTATTCATCTAATGACAGTGTGCAAGCAAGATGCCAATGTGACTGACAGATCTTAACGCAATGGTGAGACACTAGCATGTCCATAGGATGCCTACGTTGCTTGAGAATTTTCTAATGCTCAAAATGTACAAAAATGAAAGGCTAAGGAGGAAATTTTAATGTACCTCATCTAATGGCTTGAGTCTCTCTACGTCAATGCATAGTTGCTTGATCCTCAAAAGCATAAAGTCTCGTCTATGAGGAATTTTGTTGAAAACACTATAGAAAAGTCAACAAAATCCTCACATTGAATAGTGAAAATGACCTTCCATGGGCCCATGCTAAGTGTTTATAGGTCAATTTTTTCCCTTTTTTTGCAATGAAATTTCCCTTTCCCACCTTCTTGTTTTCACTCACCTGGCTAGGGGAAAAAATAGGAGCAAGCATATACTCACTTCATCATATTTTTATTTCAATTCACCAAAAAAATTCTTAAACATTCTTCTCACCATGGTAGTTTCTTTTGATTTTAAAACTGGCCCATTTTTTTGTTTTGCAGAACTAAAATTTACGAAAAATGTTATAGTTTCTCACTAGGCTTGATCACTGGGGGCATCATTAGTATTTGCTCGCTCAACCTTTGCGCCCTCTACAATATCATTTTTTGCAAAATTATCAAAATTTCAAATCTAGCCTTTATGTATTTTTAGCTACTTTAGTGTAGATTTTTTTTCTTAAAAATCAACTCACTAAAGTGGGGGAAAAATATAGTATTGTAAAATTGCACCCTATGGCAATTTCACACTTATGCGTTTAGGTCCACTGCATATATGACAAAAACCCATAAGTTGGAATTTCACGATTTTGACTCCATGAGCAACAACGATGAAGCACTTGTAGCCTAAATGCCTTCTACAAAGTTTTGAGGACACTAGTGCGATGCACAGACGTCTCCACAACACGCTAGCATCCTTAAATTTTTTGAGTTTCAAATATGAATATTCTACATCCTTTGCCTATGACATGTGTCATAACGGCAAGGAAGTGTGAGTAACGACTCCTCCCACCCATGCAACCTTACAAACCCTCACTTTTCACTCTCATTTTTTACTATCTCATTATTCTCACTTATTCTTGCTCTCTCATTCCTCATAGTGAAGCTCTACTGGATTTCTTCATCAAGAAACAGTCAAGGCTTCTCTTACATGCATTTCTATCACATTTGTCTATCCAAGAGGGGATCCACAAGTTATTGGTAATGCTCCCTTGTTATCTTATCTTGTTTGCTTGATCTTGTTTATTTTATTCATGATAGGTGTAAGGAAAGCAAGATGTGGAAACACCTTACAAATGCCAATCTTACGAGAGAAGTAATGCATCTGGTACTTTTCATTTTCAATTTCAATTATAGTTCATTTAAGAAACACATACACAAAAATAATAGGTAAACCCACACACAGAATTGAACACCAGATTTATGTGGGAAAACCCTTACGAGAGAAAAAACCACACACCAAGTAAAGTCACTTTGTATTATAGTAAATAATAATTACATACAAAGCTTCCAACTTCACTCTCAAATGTTAATTCACAGCAACAAACATTTCCCAGATCAACCTTGTACATAGATTCTCAATACATATTTGTTCTCACACTGTGACAATGCTCGTAAACATACAATGCAGAACATTAACCAATTAATTGAACTCTACACCATACTACAGAGTGATTCAACATATGCAATATACAATCATGGTCATTTTGGTTTCTGAACACTAACTGTTGCAAGAACATAACTGCTACATCTGCATCAAAATCATTATTTAAACCATCGATAGACTCTGGTCACTTATCAGTTTTCAACCTGGCACCAATCAGGACCCACCTAGGTACTCTTCACAAGTTACCAAATCAACCATCGTACCACTTAACAACTCGAAATTGGTCGGATCCACCGTGACACATGTCTAAAGCCTCCACACCCCGCAGGAGTCACTCGGGACCCACCACAAGAGATGTGGGACTAGCATGCACTATTATATTATTTCAATCATGACCATTAATCAATATATATCACATCACATCACCGTGGTCCCCACTACCACCATGACTTCCAAGTCACCACCACTGGCCAAGCCCGCACAAAGTCACTATGTTGCCAAAAAACCTAACTATGTAACCTCTATCAGAGGTTAGGAATTTCTAAAACCTACAACAAGGCAATAACAAAGAAAGCCTCAACATCGCTAAGTCGGGAGGTTATGAAAATTCAAAACCCCGCGACTTCAGTTGCAAAGTTTCAACTTTCTGTGATCTAGCAATATGTCAAAAAGTTATGAATTTCTAGAACTCTACGACATGAGTTCCAAAGTTATGGTTTTCAGCGATCCTACGACATATAAGGTAATAAAGGAAATAAAATTCCAAGATCAAATGTTCCAAGCCAGCAAGTTGAGGCACATTTTCCAACATGCTCCCACTTGACAAAGACTTACTGGCTTCTTCCAAACTCAAAGTTATTTAAGGTCATAGGCCCCAAGACCCATTGAACTAGCACACCACCTATACTTATCTATACTCACAAACTTTGTCAATGCATCAACAACATTCTCCAAAGTATCCACCTTTTCAATATTAACCTTTCCATCCTCCACCATATCACAAACAAAATGATACTAAACATCTATATGCTTTGTCCTGGCATGGAAAGTGGGATTTTTCACCAAACAAATAGCACTCTGACTATCACAGAAAATTGTAATCTGTCATGCATTAAACCCAACATCACAACATAAATTTTTAAGCCAAACAGCTTCCTTATAGGCATGTGTTGCTGCCATGTACTCTACCTTAGTAGTAGATAAAGTGACTGCAACCTGCCACTTGCTCATCCAACTAACTGCACCACCGAATAACATGAAGATGTATCCACTGGTGGATCTTCTACTGTCAACGTCCCCTGCCCAATCAAAATCCACATACCCACGAATGCTAAGATATTTTTGTGATCCAACCGAGTTGCCATGATAACACAAAGCATACTCTAAAGTACCCTTCAAATATCTGAAAACTCTCTTTAGAGCATCCCAATGCGGTGTTCCTAGATTAGCCATAAAATGACTAAGAACTCCCACTGCTTGGGAAATTTCTGGCCTAGTACAAACCATTGTGTACATTAAACTACCAATTGTGTTTGCATAAGGCACCCTAGTCATGTCCTCCATATTAGGAGGCTTTGAACAATCTTCAACAGATAACTTCACTCCCTGCAACACTGGAACAACTAACTGCTTCCAATTTGTCATACTAAATCTCTCAAGGACAGTATTAATATACTTTAGCTGAGCCAAAGCTTTCTACTTCCCCTATCCCTTCTGATTTCCATACCCATAATATACCTTGTTGCACCTAAATATTTCATTTCAAAACGTGCTGACAACTAAAATTTTAAAATAGAAATCATACCCTTACTATTCCCAAAGAATAACATATCATTCACATATAGGGAAATAATAAGTAAAAGATCATTTTCAGTTTTGTAATACACAATGATCTAATTTTGATCTCACAAAACCCAATGAAAACACAAAGGTGTAAAAATTTTGGTACCACATTCTCGGTGATTACCTTAAACCATAGAGAGATTTCTTTAACTTGCAAACCATATTTTCTTTACCTTTTTCAACAAAGTGCTCAAGTTGGGACATATAAATCTCTTCTTTCAGATCTCCATGAAGAAACGATGTTTTCACATCCATATGCTCAACTTCTAAGTCATATGCCGCTGCAAGTGAGAATAGAAATCTAATAGATGTCAACTTAGCTACAGGAGAGAATATTTCTCCATAATCAATTCCCTCCACCTAGGAATAACCTTTCACAACCAACCTAGCTTTATACTTCTCCACACTACCATCCAAACCAAATTTCTTCTTAAATACCCATTTACAACCAACAGGTTTCCGACCTTCGGGCAAAGGTACCAAATCCCAGGTTTCATTATTTTTCAAAGATGCCATTTTCTCATTCATGGCTTACAACCAAGAATCTGAATCAGACATATTAATATCCTCCTTTACAAGATTCCTAGGTTCATTAGTGCTAGTAATCAAAGCATAGGCATAGTTCATAGCCAACATGGAAAAACCATACCTTTCAAGTTGTTGCTTCTCACATGTAGACCTATTCATAGGCTAAGGTTGAGGTTATGGCTCTTCTTTTTGTTCAAAACTCTCAAAGCTGCTAGAGCTCTCCTCAATTTTAGGTACACTTTGAATTTGTAGTTCCTCTTTATCTGGAGTTTTAGGAATTTCAACTACATCATTCTTATTTTCTTCTTCTTTTGTCTCTAACTGCAAATCAACTGTAGAAGGTTTCAACTCCCGAAAGATTACACTTTTGATGTACACAACCTTCTCAGTAACAAGATTCTAAAGCTTGTATCCTTTCACACCAATGTCGTAGTCAATGAAGATAAATTTTACAACTTTGTTCTCCAACTTAGACCTTTTCTCATTCGACACATAAACATATGCTTCATAGCCAAAGACACGAATATGTCTCAAAGAGGGCTTCTTACCAGACCATGCTTCTATTTTTGTTTTGTCAACAAAAGTCAAACTAGGTGAACAATTGATCAAGTAACATGTTGTAGCCATAGTCTCAACCCAGAACTTCTTCTCTAGACCAACACTACTCAACATACTTCTCACTCTTTCCATCAGTGTTTTGTTTAACCTCTCAGCAACTCCATTCTGTTGTGGAGTATAAGGTGTAGTTTTATGCCTTTCAATCCCATGGTCTTTGTAATACCTTTCAAAATCTATTGAACAAAACTCTCTGCCATTATCTATCCTTAAGCATTTAATTTTCCTTCCAATCTAATTTTCAACCAAGTTTTTAAACTCTTTAAATTGACTGAACACTTCTGATTTACTTTTAATAAAGTATACAAAATCCCTTCTCGAATAGTCATCAATAAAAGAAAGATAATATTTAGACTTTGATAACGAAGAAGCATTCGTTGGACCAAATACATCAGAGTGAACATAATCCAGTATACTAGAAGACTTATGAGGACAAGAGTAAAAAGAAACACGTTGTTTTCCATAAACACAATGTTTGCAAAAATAAAACTTAAGGCTACAATCAACAAGCCCTTCTACCAAGTTTTTATTTTTCAAGGTTTTAAGCCTTTCTCTCCTATGTGACTAAGTTTATGATGCCACAACATGGTTTTCTCTGCTAGGAGTTTCACCTCCAAAGAGTTTGCACCCAAAGGAACTTCATTCTCCTTTTCTACACGACCAACATTTTTTGACTTTATAGAGACACTGTTACATTGAACATCCTATGTGTCTAGCTTATACAGAGTGTCAATTCAAACACCCTTGGCCAGCACCATCGAGCCTCTAGTCATCTTATAGCTACCACTTGAGAATGAGACTTGCACGCCAACATCATTCAGCTTACTAGCAGAAAGCAAATTACGAGCTAGACCTGGTATGTGCATTACACCATCAATTCCTTTTATTCTTCAGTCATGGAATCAAATTTTGACTCTTCCTCGGCCAACAATTTCTAGAGATGAATCACTTTCCAGATACACCTTTCTACCAACATACTTTTCAATCTTCGTAAACCAATCTCTGTGAAATGTCATGTGAAAAGATGCACCTAATTCAATCAACCAAACATCATCTGATGCTTGAGTCGCCAAGGATGCAATTAAGGCATCTACATCACTCTGAGAAGAATCATTATCTGAAGAGTTTTTCTTCTTCTTTTTCTCCTCTTTACAATCCTTTCGGATATGACCAGTTTTCCCACAATTCCAACATTTCGCCTTGGACTTCTTGCTAGGTGACTTATATTTTCCCTCAAATTTAGATTTGGACTTCTTATCTTTCTTCTTGCCTCTCTCCTTTGATCTACCCCGAATAGCAAGAGCCTACTTGGCCATCTCAAAAGATTTCCTTCATATTTCCTCTGACAATAACAAAGCAACCACATCTTCCATTTTAAAGGTGGTTGTTGTACTTCCAATATCCATTACCAGATGATCCCATGTGTCAAGTAAGCAACATAACAGAAGCATACGGTGATCCTCCTCCTCTACCTTCACACCCATAGATGCTAACTGTGCAACAATCATATTAAAAAAAAATAGATGGTTTGCTACAGATGCTCCTTCTTCCATCTTCAAGGAGTATAACTTCTTCCTCAGGAATAACTTATTCACCAGAGACTTTCTCTGATAAATATCACAAAGTTTCTTCCATAATGAAGATGCAGTCTTCTCCTCATGGACGTTTAGGAGAACAGAATCAGCAAGACAAAGTCTTATCAACCCTCTAGATTTTCTATCTGTGAGGTCCCAATCTTCTTGTTTCATGCCTGATGATTTTCTCCCCATAACAGCAATCAAAAGATCTCTATCCACCAATAGGTCTTCCATTTTGAGTTTCCACAACTCAAAATTGTCGTCATTGAACTTTTCAATTTCTATTTTTCCTGATGTTCTTTCCATCTCAATCTGTAATCAAGACAACCAGATTCTCTCTACAAGACTTCCACTAGACAAGACTAGCACAAAAAACCCAAGTCAACCACAAGGATAACACAACTGGCTAGGCTTTGATACCACTTGTAAGGTAAGCAAGATGTGGAAATGCCTTCCAAATGCCAATCTTACAGGAGAAATAATGCAGATGGTACTTTTAATTTTCAATTTCAATTACAGTTCATTTAAGAAACACACACATAAAGAAATAGATAAACCCACACACATAATTGAACACCAGATTTATGTGGGAAAACCTTATGGGAGAAAATCCCACACACCAAGTAAAGTCACTTTGTATTATAGTAAATAATAATTACATACAAAGTTTCAAACTTCACTCTCAGATGTTAATTTACAACATCAAACATTTCCCAGATCAACCTCGTACATAGATTCTCAATACAGATTTGTTCTCTCACACTGTGACAATGCTCGTAAGCATACAATGCAGAACATTAACCGATTGATTGAGCTCTACACCATACTACAGAGTGATTCAACATATGCAATATACAATCATGGTCGTTTTGATTTCTGGACACTAGCCATTACAAGAACGTAACTGCTATAGTCACGTCAAAATCATTATTTAAACCATCAACATGCTCTATCCAATTACCGATTTCCAACTTGGCACCAATTAGGACCCACCTAGGTACTCTTCACAAGTTATCGAATCAACCATCGTACCACTTAACAACTCAGCACTGGTTGGGTCCACCATGAAATGTTCCAAAGCCCACACACCCCGTGGGAGTTTGGGACCCACCACAAGAGATGCAGGGATAGTGGGAATTGTTAGATTATTTCAATCATGGTTGTCGATCAATATATATCCCATCACATCACCATGGTCCCCACTATCATTGTGACTTCCACGTCACCACCGCTAGCCAAGCCCACACAAAGTCACTATGTCACCAAAAAACCTAACTTCATAACCTCTATCGGAGGTTAGGAATTTCTCAAAACCCACAACAAGGAGATAACAAAGAAAGCCTCAACATCGCTATTTTGGGAGGCTATGAAAATTCAAAACCCTGCGACTTCGGTTGCGAAGTTTCAACTTTCTGCGATCTAGCGATATGTCTGAAAGTTATGAATTTCCAGAACTCCACGACATGAGTTCCAAAGTTATGATTTTCAGCGGTCCTACGACATACAAGGTAATAAAGGAAATAAAATGCCAAGTTCAAATGTTCCAAGCTAGCAAATTGAGGCACATTTTCCATCAATAGGGTTTCTCCTCCTTGCGGGGTTTGCTTCTATCGCACGTCATTTACATTCATGATAGGGGTTTTCCTCCTTTGAGGAGTTTGTTTCTATCATATGTCTTTTACTTTATGAATTTTATCTATTTCAATCCTATCTAGTTGTTTGTGGAGGTGCAAGCACCAAAACGGGGATTTGAATGAGGCAAGCCTTGAAATAGCCCCCAACATTTTTCTCATTTTGTTTGTGTGCAGATGTACAGGTTTGACAAGCTATACTTTGTGAATTTTGGGCTCCTACATTCTATTTAGAGACAACAACGTGGAGCACAAATGTCCTCACGATGCATTGTCATCCCTGGCTGAGGGTTAATACCCTTTGAGGTAAAATCTATAGTTTTTGTACTTTCCATTCCCATAGATCAAAGATTTTAATTCTATCATTTGTTTCTGTAATTATGTAATTGTTGTCTCCTAATAGTGTACCCTTGTTGACTGAACTCAGCCTATTGTTGAAATGTTGGAAAGCTTCCCTAATTGTGGGCTCAGATGTTGGAAGCTAACCTCCAAAGTAAGCTAGCTCTTATGGTACTCACCTAAAACCACTTTCTTGTTGGGAAAAGGGTAAGAAAGATTGCATAAAATAAAACTTATGACTAAGGGTGATGCACCAAATTTGATTATTTTCAAACTTGTAAAACTGTTTGTACACACAGTTTCAATCAACAACAAAGATTGACATGCACAAATCAATACTTATATGCCTCTGCATCAATATTTCATAAGGAGAATATAATGCATACAATCCTAGAAGGAAAAAATACTTTCACAACTCGAATCACTTGCATCTCAACACAACTTATAACCTACAAATATATATACTTTCTGCACAAAGGTGCTACTAATGAGACACAACAACAAGGAATGAGAAAAATTCACATGTAATTGCATCAATCATTCATATGCACACAATAGAATAGAAAATTAAGAAGAAAAAATTGTTTATCTTCATTTATCTCCAAGGTGTAAACTGATATACATGTCTGTCAAAAATGAGTTACAAATACTATCTTCTGAAAAGGACCTCCGAAGTCATAATGTAGCAAAAAGATGATGATAAGAACTAACTTAGAAAATGATAATTGAAGTTACTTATGCTTTTCCAAATGGTTGCACAAAAATAGGGATTACAAACTCCCTTGGTCATGCATAACCAAAAATCCTAAAATATAGCCCCTAAACCCACTCCAAAAAAGCTCAAAGGTGAAGAAAAGGTCAAGCCTTGACCTCACCTATCATAAAGGCATCAAAAACTACCCTTAGATGCTCTCATTTCTCTCCAAAACCAACTCAAAACCACCTCCATTCTTGGCACTTGTCTGTCAACTTCCTCCAGCCTCCCCTATATGCTTGGCACAACTCATCAATCCTCAACTATCTCCTTTGACTAAATCTTGAAAACCAACACCTCTTATCTTGCATTGTATTCAACATTTAATAAAGTTATTATAATTACATCACTTTAATCAATGTGTTTACATTGCAAAATTGGTGCAAGAATAAAAGCACTTGGCTCGACCATGTTTTGAAAAACAATGCAAAAGGGATCATTTGATTTAGATTTTACAAAATGTAGAAAAGAGAAACATAAGGCATACTAATAATAACATGGGCATTACTTATGATGAAAAAGTTTAAAACAAAGGAAAAAAATGCCTTTTTCTCTATCGGCCAACCTAGGGTTTGGAAACCCTAACACAAGACTGTGGCCTTTTCACTCATTTCACATTTTAATTAGCACTTCTGGAAACCATCATAAGGGCACCACCATGGAAATTTGGAGGTTCTGGAGTTATCATGTAGATCCTATAGAAATATGTTGAGGTCGAGCTTGCTAAGCCTCCTCTTTGAGAAAACAAAACTACCATTCATTAACTATGAACAAAATAGATTGTCTTGAGCTCTGTTTGTACAGAAAAATGGTGAAAATGTTTATTTTCTACATTTTCTTCATTTTGGGTTCATTCATTTTGCTATGGCCGAGGTTTCACTTTGAAGGCATTTTGGATTTTCACTTTCATTTTAGAAGAAGTGATGAAAATGTTTTTTTTTATTCTCTATATATTTTCGCATGCTCAGCCTACATGTTGTCCCTACATCTTCTTCGCTGACTTCTCATTGCTTTAGTTTAATCATGCCTACAAGGTTTTCAAGGGTTTATCAATGAAACTCATGAGGTCGTGTTTTCAATATTTTGTTATGGGCTTTTATATTCTTGCAATTATTCAAGAGTTTTTGTGTATGTAGCCTAGGGTTTTACTGTGATCGAGGCATTCAATTTGTGCATTCTTTGATCTACTTTGTGTTGTTGTGATAGGAGTTGTGAATAGCCACCTACGCTACAAGCAATGAACCATTTTATTGTTTTCAACCCAACTACGTCTAGGTATCTTTGATGGATCAACGTGGTCTCCTATTGACCTACAAGACTCGATGTGGCAGTTTGTAACTTATGCTTGGATTCTATGACAATGATTATGCCCAATAACCTTAACAATGTGTTCATCAACTTTGTGACACATCCACCTAAGACAATCCATAAGGGTGCATGACTATAAGATTTTCTTATGAACATTTCATCCCTCTTCTCTGCCTTTATGCAACCCAACTGCAACTCAGCGATTCCCTCTGAGCATTCATTTTCTTGCACTATCCTTTACTCTCTATTTGCATCTGTTTACTTTGTGAAATATGTTTGCTTCAATTCATAGAACAAATTTTTTCTTTCTATGAGGGTTGACACTAAAGATAATTATAATCACTTTCATGGTAACTCTATCAATTGCTTTCAAGAAGTTTGTTGTCCTTCCATCTTTCTGAGTTAATGTCCTTGCAATCCATTACCATATGGAAAAACTTAATGATGGCTTTAAAAAATGAAAACCTTAGCAACACTTGGACTTTATGTCAGTGAGAAAAAACTCAAGAATAATGATTAATAGCTACTCTCATATATACAAATGATGCCATCACAACTTATTATTCATTATTAGAATCAAGCATGATCGTTGTTTCTTCAATGTTTTCTGTGATGTGACTATTTCTCACATAGAAGTTACATTGAACAAGTATTTTTTATTTATGATTGTGAGCCCATCAACTCACTATCATGAGTGATGAGTACTTGCTCAAGGTTAATAAGTGACATGAGTTTACACTTCTATCCCTTTCAAAATGCAAGAGGGAAACATGTTGGGATCAACCCTTGTGGGAGCCCATTTTACTCCACATGCTATGATGTCAAATGAAAATAATCCAACAATGAAAATTTCACCTATACCTGTACAGTGAACAAACATATTAGATAAAGCAATGAAGCTTAGAAAATGATGGATATTGATGATGATCTTCTACCTTTCCTTGATATATATGACACTGCAAAACTGTTTTAATGCCTTATGAGAATAAACTATATGTTTTTTGATGTAGTATATGGAAAGAATATGGATCCCGCGCTCTAACACAACTTTTCTCATCCCTTGCAAGTATTTCAAGTAGCAGCAGGTCAACTTCTAGAGAAACCAAGCAAGAGGGACTGAAGCAAGGATGCAACAGTTCAACATGGGGTTCATCATTCAAGCAATGACGGATCCCTACTCTTTCCATATGCTCTTTCTTTTTTATTTCTTCAAATGTATAGTTTATGTCTTATATTGTATTCAAATACTTATTCACACGGCTTGTGTGGGACACCATACATTTGTAATTATCAATAAAAGACAACATTTGTGCAAAAAATTTGCAATCTTTATCTTGTATACGTTTGCATAATGAACCGCAATTTATTTGATAATACTTTTGTGCATATGAATGGAACTTTTAGCAAAAATCAATGTGTACCTTTATCTTTACTTCACAAAAACTATCTCAGCTCTGCCTGATTGAGCTAGAAGCTAATTTAGGTAATAGTAATTTCATCATTCTTTTCATTAAGAGTTTAGTGTTTTTTCAATCAAATTGTACAAATATTCTTCATTCTTCATCTTGTCCCCTGAGCTTTGATCCCTAAGGTAATCAAGGGCTATTTGCTCCTTAGGACCTCATCGTCTTGAGGGTAGTGAATCCCCTCCATTACATCCAATAAAGTAGTCATTGCCTCAAGCACTTGTATAGCTTCAAAATTGAAGACACTATGTAGACAAATGAGGGTGATGAAACTAGAGAATGGTGTTTTTCTCCATGCATAATGGAGATTTACTTCTTACATTAATGCTTGTTCATGAGAAACCACACAAACTACCAAGAAAAATGTAGAGATTAAGTCAATTAGATTAAACTTAAAGCAAGTGATCACTCACGTGAATCATCTAGCTCATCTTGCACACACCAAGATTAGCAATCTTAAAAATTTAAAATGTGAGATTTATGGTAGACATAAATACAATATCCTTCAAACTTTTATATCCTATTGGAGTGACTATCCATTATAATCTCATTATCAATGAGTATGTAGATCCTCTAGGAATGATATCTAAGAGGTCCCAAGCAATTTGGAGAATGTTGATGAGTTTTAGGTTATCATCCTACCAATTTTTCAAGACATTAATGATCACCATGGAAACATATTTTATAGCTAAGTGTGAGATGCCCATTTGAACACATACATTTAGACAAAAATTCAAAACCTAAGCTTCAATCTCATTCTCGGTGAAAATTTGAAATTTCTAAAAGATGGCCTTCAAAACTTTGCCTTCCATATTTCTAATGATACATTCAACCACATAAATTTAATGCTTGACCTTACATATCAAGTAAAGTTTTGTGATAGTTATCTATTTGATGTTACCCTTCAAATGTTAAGGTATAGTTTATTTTAAATATATTCGATAAATAAGTATGTGCAAGAGTAATCCTATAAGAATTTTGGTGGTCTTTCAAAAATCACCCCTTTCTTGTCATACAATGTTCCTAAAATTTTAGTTGTATTTTACAAAAAGTGGCTAAATATAATCACATGGTCATCAAATTTGTCTAGTAACCCAACAAAAAAATTTCAAGTTTTTGTAAACTTATAGTTTGTCAAGACCAAAATTTTTAATTTTCTATTTATAGAAAGTCTTCTTTGTACCCATACTAATATATTCTACTATTAAGAGGTTGGATTTAAGAAAATAGCATTCATCTAGGTATTGTCACATTTCTAGATATTCCCTTATTGTGGTGGACAAGGAAGCTAAACCCTTCATCTAGGTATTGTCAAATTGTTAGATATTCCCTTGCCATGATGGATAGGGAAGCTAAATCCTTGCATCATGTTGTCAAGGAGAACAAGAAAAAAGGTGATTTCCCTATTCATTGGCCTAATGACAAAAAGGAGGGAATAGGGAAAAAAATAAAATAAAATTGAAATAATCATCCTACCCAAATCTCAATCCTAGGAGGATTCTAAAACTTCATTCTCCCTCAAAAATTCATTCTCCCTCAAAAAGGAGACTACTAAGAAAGGAAATAAAAAAAGGAATCGTTGACCACTCCCAAGAACAAGAATTTTGTGATGATAAAACACAAAGCCATTGTTACGAGAAAAGCCCAAAGTAGAGTCCCACAAAGCTTTATTACACAAGCTTTGTAATAATCATCTAAGGTTGAATCTAAGGATATACCTAATGCTTGGGATATAGGAGGACCTTAAAATTGCCAAATATGATCTAAGGCACTTTATTAAGGTATTAATCATTGATTCCCCCTAGTGGAAATCACAAGCCATATGGCAATGGACCCTGAATTGCTTCAAGAGTTTCCTCCAAGTTACCTCAATAACAGAGTACCATCATTTTTTCTATGCAACAAAATGGATATACTATTTGACGAAGATATGGTGTGAGGCATTGTTAAGGCCTATGTCAAGAAGGTTTAAGTCATAGAACCATAAATTACAAATGCCTTGGTGAGCTACAACATTGAAATTAAAGTTGCATACATTGGTGGTATATTCTCTCAAGATCTCCCAACCAACTTAATTGATGCTAATATCAATCTATTAGCATCTAGTGAAGGTCTTTTGATTGGTTTTGTACAGAACTTCACACTGATGCTCATAAATCAAAGACATGCCCTTTGTGGGTATCTTCAAGAATGCTTCAATATCAAGTGAAAATGGACTTCAATAATAGTGCCAATAATCAAAGTCTCTCAATGCCTAATATATGATGTGCTAAAACTAATGCATCTAAGGTAGCTATAAGTATGTATTCCCAGTCTACTGTATTTTGTTTACTAAGATGGCAACAAAGATTTCTGTAATATTTTGATCTCATATATAAAATAGCAATGCCACCATGACCACTTATATATTTTTTAAAAAATGTTGTAAAATATTGGCTCTAAAAAAACTTATATTTATATGCTTTTTTACGTATTCTAGCTGAACCCCTATGTATTTAATTATTTGGTTGGTTATATTTGTTTTTTTAACTATTAAAACAGTTGGCCTTATGTACTCCAATATATGTTGCCTATGGATGTTTATTTTGTGCTTTGCATGTTCTATTTCAACATTTCTATGTTATATATCATGCTTCATGCATCTTCATATAATTTATTTTTCTATAATTTTGAATGTATATATACACATCAAGTCCATATTCTTTAGAATAAAACTAAATTAAGTGAACTATACAATTTATAAGTTCAATTTATTTATAAATATCTACAATCAATGACTAATATTTGAATTATAAATAAGTTTATTTCCATAAGCCCAAATTAGGGGCACCTAATCAGCAAAAGCTTCAAACCACAAAATATTGAAACAATTCACAAACTATGCATAAGTGGCGTTGGCATTTCCCTAATTGCATTTTATAGGAAAAAGCCCACTACCCACTTTAGATCAGGATGATCCGGAACATTACATCAAAAAGTAATGGGCATTAAAAAATACAATTTTTATGAAAAAATATTTTCCTTAAACTAAAGGGCTATAGCTTATTTAAGCTTATTAAGAATAAATGCTTTTGTTGCAACCAGTCGCAACTTCAAGCAAGCAGCTTGGCTTCTGGAGCTGGACTCCAAGCTTGAACGGAGTTTGTTGATTCCCTTTTGCGAGAACAAGGCAAGATTAAAACAATAATAACCTTCAATATTGTCAGCTATTGAACTCAAGCATCACCTTTGTAAATCTTAGAAATAAGGAAGGCTGCTTTTTGTACCTCTTATCACTGTATCTCTGAGCTTCACAGATGGGGGAATGCAGGGACGTAGGCATTGCGGTTTCAGAGTTGGTTAAAATTTCCTGAAATTTTTGTAACATTTATTAAAACAATTTAAACTGAAATTTTAAAAAGTAAATATAATGTACTGATTTTGCAATGATAATTCTCCCATTTCTAGCTTTTTGGGAGTTTTTGACAATTTTTTCTTAAAAAATGATCCTTCATATGTTTATGCACCAAATGGTACACACTATCTGATCTTGAAAGAAGGGGACATTCCTTCAAGTCCCTAAGTCCAGGGGACATCCAAAACATCACCCAACCCTTGGAGACTTGTCCCTGAAAAACGCTAATTTTTATAGGACAATGTGCAGCAGTCTTGCAACTGTAGTTTTTAATTACTATCCTAAACAGGTCGAGTTACATGTAACACTTTGTGCAGATCAAAAAGTTCAATTTAGAAGTCAAAAAGTTTACATGGCCTACCCTAAACAGGTCGACTTACATGTAACACTTTCTGCAAATCAAATCAAGAGTTAAAAAACTTACATTGAAAATTTCATGAAAAGACCTCAAAGCTACAATCAATGCACTCAAGTCCAGTAGTGGCAACTCAATTGAAATGCAAGCTCAGCCCACTGGATTCGCTAATTTGATAAAACAGTTGGCCCCTTGATCTACAAACTGGCAGAGAACTACTTTAGGTACTAGGCTGAAATATTTCCCTAGAAAAATTAGTACAAAAAGAAATTCAACAAGGAAATATATTAAACATAATCCTCCCTGACAGTGGATGTTCAATTATTGTCTATGCTTTGATGTGTCTGCAACTGAATTTGGAATCAAAACTTTATTACTTCCAGTTGACAGTTACTACTTGGGAACCATCAGACCCGACCCCAGTTCTTTCAACCTACCAAAGCAAGATTTATGTTCAAAGACGACCAAAAATGTACTTATCACTTAGTTCCCTTGTTGTAACAAGAGGAAAATGAGACAAGGGTTATAGAGACTAAACATTCAATAGCCTCCAAAGCCTTTATTTTTAACTGCATAAAAGATCTTCATTTATATCTCAAAATCATAGATCTCTTTCTGCACACGATGAAAGATTCTTCTATTTCTAATCAGACTTTTCTGCAGTGCCAGCTACCATCTCCTTTAACCTTTGTTCTAAGGGGAGCAGATACTATGTCAATAAGCCTCGGAAAATTCTGCAAGGGAGACTCCCATGGACTTGGGAGGTGGATCTTAGTAACAATGTGCCACTACAATTACAGTTCATTTCAACTTCATCCTATCGTTCCTTAAGAAATGAATAACAGTAACACAATATACCGCACGAATCCACTACCATAGAAAGATGAGGCTACTTCCACACAATACATATTAAGTTTAACCAACTATGCATTTGGATTATGAACTGTCACTTGGGTATAATATAGTTGACTTGGGGTAGGGATCAAAGTCTGTCATTGGATTGAAATGAATTTTTTGCTTCCTTCAGTGCTATACAACTAAAGATATGAATGGACCAGACCAAAGGAACAGCTACAATGCTATTTTATCAAAAATATCAGCAGTCGGAGATTCAAAAGATTGTTTGTAAGGAAATAAAAACAATCTGCTGATGGAACCACAAATAGTAAAGCATTTTTTCACGTCTTAAAGATCAACGATGAATCCACCTAGGTCATGCCTGATAGGTGCAAGTAATCAGACCATGATTTATTCATAGCTTCAAACCACAAAATATTGGAACACTTAATAAACCATAAATAAGAGGCGCTGGCATATCCCTGATTCCATTTTAAAGGAAAAACCCCAAATACCCAGTTGAGATCAAGATGACCTAGAACTTATATAACATCAAAAAGTAAAGGACATTCAGAAAAGGCAGATTTTATGAAAACATATTCAATAGCTTACAATCTAATGAAAGGTGTGTTTATCTAAAATCTTACCTTGATCTCAGGAAAAGAAATTAACAAACTCCATTCAAGCTTGGATTCCAGCCCCAGAAGCCGAGCTCCTTGCCTAAAGTTGCGACTAGTCGGAACAAGAGCATTCATCTTAATAAGCTTAAACAAGATATAACCCCTTACTTAAGGAAAAAAATACAATAAAACTTGAAGTTTCCAAGCTCGAATCCCATTAATCTCACAGAGAGGTATTGACAATAGATGCCTCTTAGTTTATGGGCAGAACGCCCTGAATCCAATGCCAAATAACGGGTGTCGATGCCACAAAGTTAGCTTAATACCAACTTAGGTTGAAAAAAACAAAGGCATACGTTTTAATGGAAAGTATTGAAAGGGAATATATGCAGACATTGGAAGCAGGATATACATGGAAACAGAAATAGAAATATGTGGACAGATACAAGGTGAATAGGATATACATTGAAGACGTATATCCCGACTAGATGCATAAGTGTGGAAGTCCGGCAGTGGCTATGATCTCCAATGGAATGGGCAGTATTTTATTATTTAATTTGCAGGTACAGGTGGAGGCATATCTGAACAAGGATGAATTCTTTGTCCATAGGTATATCCTTTTGTCCACGTCTGACGATGTGGAAAGCCGACCCGATATATTCTGGCATATCCCATCTCAACGGGGCCATCAGACGTCAATTGATGGTTAAAGCAACAAGAAAACAGCCAATTCAAAGCCCATTGTTCTGTCTTGGGTTGGATTTGATAATGCTGACTGTCCGCATCTGTTTGCAGGGCAGATTTGGAACCCGTCACATTCTTGTGGAGCAAGGTTTTTGAAGCTGGCCTGCGCCATTTCTACTTTTCGCTTACGAGCGGGCAGGGGTTGTGTCGTGCGGTTTCAGACAGGAAGGGCCCCGCGGTTCACTCCCTAGGGTTTCAAATCACTGACCGGTGTGCTGGAATTGGAAGGTGGACCTGATGGGAGTAGATAAAACAGATAAAGGGCTCGAAGGCCAGGTTAGGGTTTTAAGGGGGAGACACTGGTAGTGGTCAGATGGGCTCTTGAGCTCAGGCAAGCAGAGAACTGGCCTTTTTCAACAAAAGTGTATCTTCCTTGAGAACTCTATTTCTATTGCAATTTTTGGGGATATTAAGACATTAGGAAAGCTTGAGCAAGGGTAATGGAAATGAAGATATATAAACAAAAGGTTAATAGCAAAGGAGATAAAACTAGCAATTGCATTTTAGGTGTGCAATGGGATATGTTAAATAATTGTATTGATGTATTTGAATTTGTGTAGATATATTGGTTGAAATAGAAAAAAGTTTATATAATCTAAAAAGACAATACATGAAATAAATTAAATGAATTAAATGTGAATAATTATTTGCCGTATTTGATTTTGTGTAGACATATTGGTTGAAATAAAACAATGTGTATGTAACTTATTAAAACAACACATGAAAAAACTTAAATCGAAATACTATACCAAAAAAAAAGGAACTTCAAATTATGTGATATAAAAATGTAGAATAAGGATATATATACAATGATGAAAATCCAATGTTTTAATATTAAATACATTTTATATTTTATACAATGGTATAGATATATTTTATATTTTTTGTAATATTGTCATATGGTCACATTGAACTCAAATGTATTTGTAATAAACAAAAGATCTATTTAGTATTTGAAAAACAACTAATATAAAACACAATGTTGAAGTTGAAATTTGTTACAATTTATTAATTATCTTTGGTAGAATAGTTTGTAGGCTTCTTTAATATTTGTTTTGTTACATTGAATCACTATTATGCAACAAAGATCTTAAGAATTGTAATTGAAGACATTAAATTACAATTATGAATGTTCTTAATGGAAAACTTTCTAGACACAACGATTTGCCTATCTCCTCCTGTCATGAGATGCTTAGTATGGGATTCTGCTACTAGCTCTAGGCCTAATATCACGCCTTCCACTTCTACTAAGTTGTTTTTGGATGCTCAGTCAGAGTTCTAACTTTTCCAAACCTTAAAGGGGTTTAACCCCCTATTTCCTTTGTATCCTTACGTTCAACTCTAGGCTTGCTCAAGTCAAACACAATTTTCAGGCTAGGCTAGTTTTTTAAGGATGCTAAGATAATTTTGATCCAGACTTTTCCCCTTAAAGTTGAAAAACTATGTTTTCTTATTTCCAACTAAATCCTCCTACATATCACTCTTGGAACCATATTCCACAACTCAATAATCCCTAAATGACAAGGGACAAATGAATGCTTCAATCTATTATGATATTGCACAACTAGGGACCCAGGGAGTGTTGAGAGAAGATAAAAATCTATCCCAAAATTCTTGAGAACAAGGAAAATGCCACAGCAAGTGACCGACCTCTTTGTTTATAATGCAAGAATGTTCAATTAAATAATACAAGAATGTTTTAATTAAATATCGATTTGAATACCCAACTCTAATGAAATCTTGTATCGTAAATTTATTACCACAAATATAATTAGAATTTGACCAAACAATTAATAAGCAATGAACCAATTGCATTCAATTATGGCTTGAAAAATTTCCACAACTACAACAGAAATCAACCAATCTCAATTAGCTTAGTTTTTAAAAAGGGCATAATTTACTTGAATGGATAATAACAAATAAGCTTATTACCAGATAACGAACCATGGAATCTGTCAATAGCACATAAGCAATGCCATTTTGAAGGGTTGACCAGTAAATTCTAATAGCAAATTAAAATTGAAGATTTCAAAATATAAACTTTATGATCCAACTATTACTTTTGAATTGTTAAAAAGAGATGAATAAATGAGGGTGTGTGTGAGAGGAGGAAGTGTAAAATTGAGAGCTCTGAGGCTGGACATGCGATTTATGTAGTAAGGTACGTGTAGGATTTTATATGGAATTTTAAAACCTGCAATGACAAAGGTGTTAAGAAATAAGACAGTTAGAAGGGTACATGGGAGAGGAGGAAATGTAAAATGGAGAGCTCTTAGGTATGTAGGCTATAATTTGTCCAAAATTACTAATATTTTGAGTGCAGGGATGAGTTAGCATACAAATAATTTGTGGTCTGAGCAAGCTTTGGTTTAAATTTTTTGCAATTTTGTGTTGCAGCCATTTTCTTGCAAGATTTTTAGTTAATGATTGTTCATTGGAGAAGTTGTTCACTTTGTGTTAGGGAATCCATATAGGTCTTGGGACTCGCCTGCTCACATCCTGATCCACGGTTACTCCCTTCTATCAGGAAATCCATTCAAGTGCTCATGAACCCTAATGAAGACCTGTCACAAATGCCTTCCACTAGGCCAATGGCGATCTATGTTGTTTTGTTGTCGATTAGAGCTATGTTTTCTTAGAACACCTTGACTTTGAATATGGGTGGAGGTACCTCATCATCTAGTCATAGGGGTGAAAGTAGCATAGGATCCATTAGTACTTCAATACATAATGGCACAGAAACATTACGATGGGTCAGATTTTTTATGTAATAAGCCACTAAATCAAAAGAATTTTAGCAAAAACTTTGTATTTTTATTTTTACTAGATTGTATTGCAAGAACAGTTAAAAATATACTAAAACCTAATTATAGGGATTTATTTTCCTTTCTTGTCAATTGTGAGACCTTTTCTCTAAGGATTTGAATATGGCTATTATTTTGTCTTCTTCTTGTCATTTCATATTAGAGATTCTTTTGCTTAATATGATTATCAGAAGGCCTGGTCAGTCTCATGGTTCTTATAAGTATGTTTATTAGTAAACTTTTGGCTTCTCATTAGCGAAGGTTGAGCGTGGTGGGTATCCATTCTCCCTATACTTGTATTTTCATTAATTTTGTGGGCATGGGCTTATAACTGATGGGTTGGAGACTTGCTTCAGTTTGTATACTGATATCAGCAAAACTAGGAATTGGAGTGGCGGAGCTATCAAAGACCAAAACTCCAAATGAAATGCAAGAAACTAAATTTTAGTGCACAACACATACATCTATATAGGAAATAAGAGATAAATGAATACCTTGTTCACTAAAGAGGTAAGCAGGCGATTCCCAGAGCAACCACGATGACAACTATCAAGAACTCCATGAAAGCTAGAAAATATTTCAGATAAACTACTTTTAAGCTCGTCTTCTGATTTCAAAGGTAGATAGTTTTACAATGAAAATCCCATGCGAAAGAAAATATCTGATAGAAACAAATGTGGCGGTGAAAGATACGTATGTAGGCTAGGTAAGATTGAAGGTATGCAAGCAACAAGGAGTAGTTAATAGCATTCAATTTACAAGATAACTCCCATCTCTTCTCCAGCGGCATACACATATCTACCTGTACACTTTGAATTTGTAGTTTCTCTTTATCTGGACTTCGAGGAATTTCAACTACATCATTCTTCTTTTCTTCTTCTTTTGTCTCTACCTGCAAATCAACTATAGAAGGTTTTAGCTCTTGAAAGATTACACTTTTAATGTACACAACCTTCTTAGTAAGAGAATTCTAAAGCTTGTATCCTTTCACACCAATGTCGTAGTCAATGAAGATAAATTTTACAACTTTGTTCTCCAACTTAGACCTTTTCTCAGTCGGCACATAAACATATGCTTCATAGCCAAAGACACGAATATGTCTCAGAGAGAAATTCTTACCAGACCATTCTTCTATTTGTGTTTTTTCAATAAGAGTCGAACTAGGTGAACAATTGATCAAGTAACATGTTGTAGCCATAGTCTTAGCCCAATCTTCTTTAGACCAACACTACTCAACATAATTCTCACTCTTTCCATCAGTGTTCTATTTAACCTCTCAGCAACTCCATTCTGTTGTGGAGTATAAGGCGTAGTTTTATGCCTTTTAATCCCATGGTCTTTGTAATACCTTTCAAAATCTGTTGAACAAAACTCTCTGCCATTATCTATCCTTAAGCATTTAATTTTCCTTCTAGTCTGATTTTCAACCAAGTTTTTAAGCTCTTTAAACCAACTAAACACTTCTAATTTACTTTTAATAAAGTATACAAAAGCCCTTCTCGAATAGTCATCAATAAAAGAAACATAATATTAGGCTTCGATAACAAAGGAACATCCGTTGGACCAAATACATCAGAGTGAACATAATCTAGTATACTAGAAGACTTATGAGGACTAGAGTAAAAAGAAACACAGTGTTGTTTTCCATAAACACAATGTTCACAAAAATCGAACTTAAGGCTACAATCAACAAGCCCTTCTACTAGGTTTTTATTTTTCAAGGATTTTAAGCCTTTCTCTCCTATGTGACAGAGTTTATGATGCCACAACATGGTTTTCTCTGTTGGGAGTTTCGCCTCCAAATATTTTGCACATAGAAGAACTTTGTTCTCCTTTTCTACACGAGCAACATTTTCTGAATTTATAGAGACATTATTACATTGAACATCATGTGTGTCCAGCTTGTACAGAGTGCCAATTCGAGCACCCCTGCCCAACACCATCGAGCCTCTAGTCATCTTATAGCCACCACTCGAGAATCAGACTTGCACGCCAACATCATTCAACTTACTAGCAGAAAGCAAATTACGCGTCAAACCTGGTATGTGCATTACACCATCAATTCCTTTTATTCTTAAGTCATGGAATCAAATTCTAACTCTTCCTCGGCCAACAATTTCCAAAGATGAATCACTTTCCAAATACACCTTTCCACCAGCATACTTTTCATACTCTGTAAACCAATCTCTGTGAGATGTCATGTGAAAAGATGCACTTGATTCAATCAATCAGACATCATCTGATGCTTGAGTCGCCAAGGATGCAATTAAGGCATCTACATCACTCTGAGAAGAATCATTATCTAAAGAGTTTTTCTTCTTCTTTTTCTCCTCTTTACAATCCTTCCAGATATGACCAATTTTCCCACAATTCCAACAATTCGACTTGGAATTCTTGCTAGCTGACTTATATTTTCCCTTAGATCTAGATTTGGACTTCTTATCTTTCTTCTTACCTCTCTCCTTTGATCTACCCCGAATAGCAAGAGCCTACTTGGCCATCTCAAAAGATTTCCTTTGTATTTCCTCTGACAATAACGAAGCAACCACATCTTCCATTTTAAAGGTGGTTGTTGTACTTCCAATATCCATTACTAGATGATCCCATGTGTCAGGTAAGCAACATAACAGAAGCATACAGTGATCCTCCTCCTCTACCTTCACACCCATAGACGCAAACTGTGCAACAATCATATTAAAAAAAATTAGATGGTTTGCTACGGATGCTCCTTCTTCCATCTTCAAGGAGTATAAATTCTTCCTCAGGAATAACTTATTCACCAGAGACTTTCTCTAATAAATATCACCAAGTTTCTTCCATAATGAAGATGCAATCTTCTCCTCATGGACGTTTAGGAGAACAGAATCAGCAAGACAAAGTCTTATCAACCCTCTAGATTTTCTATCTGTGAGGTCCCAATCTTCTTGTTTCATGCCTGATGGTTTTCTCCCCATAACAACAATCAAAAGATCTCTATCCACCACTAGGTCTTCCATTTTGAGTTTCCACAACTCAAAATTGTCGTCATTGAACTTTTCAATTTCTATTTTTCATGATGTTATTTCCATCTCAATCTGTAATCAAGACAACTTGATTCTCTCTACAAGACTCCCACTAGACAAGACTAGCACAAAAAACCCAACTCAACCACAAGGATAACACAACTAGCCGGGCTTTCATACCACTTGTAAGGTAAGCAAGATGTGGAAACGCCTTCCAAATGCCAATCTTACAGGAGAAATAATGCAGATGGTACTTTTAATTTTCAATTTCAATTACAGTTCATTTAAGAAACACATACAGATAAAGAAATAGATAAACCCACACACATAATTTAACACCAGATTTACGTGGGAAAACCCTTATGGGAGAAAATCCCACACACCAAGTAAAGTCACTTTGTATTATAGTAAATAATAATTACATACAAAGTTTCAAACTTCACTCTCAGATGTTAATTTACAACAGCAAACATTTCCCAGATCAACCTCGTACATAGATTCTCAATACAGATTTGTTCTCTCACATTGTGACAATGCTCGTAAGCATACAATGCAGAACATTAACCGATTGATTGAGCTCTACACCATACTACAGAGTGATTCAACATATGCAATATACAATCATGGTCATTTCAATTTCTAAACACTAGCCATTACTAGAACATAACTACTATAGTCACGTCAAAATCATTATTTAAACCATCGATAGACTCTATCCAATTACCGATTTCCAACCTGGCACAAATCAGAACCCACCTAGGTACTCTTCACAAGTTACCGAATCAATCATTGCACCACTTAACAACTCAGCACTGGTTGGGTCCACCATGAAATGTTCTGAAGCCCACACACCCCGCGGGAGTCACTTGGGACCCACCACAAGAGATGCAGGGATAGCGGGAACCGTTAGATTATTTCAATCATGGTCGTCAATCAATATATATCACATCACATCACCATGGTCCCCACTACCACCATGACTTCCAAGTCACCACTGCTAGCCAAGCCCACACGAAGTCGCTATGCCACCAAAAAACCTAACTTCATAACCTCTATCGGAGGTTAGGAATTTCTCAAAACCCACAAGGAGATAACAAAGAAAGCCTCAACATCACTAATTTGGGAGGCTATGAAAATTCAGAACCCTACAACTTCGGTTGCGAAGTTTCAACTTTTCTGCGATCTAGTGATATGTCAGAAAGTTATGAATTTCCAGAACTCCACGACATGAGTTCCAAAGTTATCATTTTCAGCAGTCCTGCGACATACAAGGTAATAAAGGAAATAAAATGCCAAGTTCAAATGTTCCAAGCTAGAAAATTGAGGCACATTTTCCATCAATAGGGGTTCTCCTCCTTGCGGGGTTTGTTTCTATCACACGTCGTTTACATTCGTGATAGGGGTTTTCCTCCTTTGAGGAGTTTGTTTCTATCATATGTCTTTTACTTTATGAATTTTATCTATTTCAATCCTATCTAGTTGTTTGTGGAGGTGGAAACACCAAAACGGGGATTTGAATGAGGCAAGCCTTGAAATAGCCCCCAATGTTTTTCTCATTTTGTTTGTGTGCAGATGTACATGTTTGACAAGCTAGACTTTGCGAATTTTGGGCTCCTACATTCTATTTAGAGACAACAACATGGAGCACAAATGTCCTCACGATGCATTGTCGTCCCTGGCCGAGGGTTAATACCCTTGGAGGTAAAATCTGTAGTTTTTGTACTTTCCATTCCCATAGACCAAAGATTTTAATTCTATCATTTGTTTATGTAATTATGTAATTGTTGTGTCCTAATAGTGTACCCTTGCTGAGTGAACTCAGCCTATTGTTAAAATGTTGGAAATCTTCCCTGATTGTGGGCTTAGATGTTGGAAGCTAACCACCAAAGTAAGTTGGCTCTTATGGTACTCACCTAAAACCCCTTTCTTGTTGGGAAAAGGGTAAGAAAGATTGCATAAAATAAAACTTATAACTAAGGGTGATGCTCCAAATTTGATTATTTTTAAACTTGTAAAAATACATGTACACACAGTTTCAATCAACAACAAAGCTTGGCATGCACAACTCAATACTTATATGCCTCTGCATCAATATTTCATAAGGAGAATATAACGCATAGAATCCTAGAAGGAAAAAATAATTTCACAACTCAAATCACTTGCATCTCAACACAACTTATAACCTACAAATACATATACTTTTTGCACAAAGGTGCTACTAATGAGACACAACAACAAGGAATGAGAAAAATTCACATGTAATTGCATCAATCATTCATATGCACACAATGAACAGAAAATTAAGAAGGAAAAATTGCTTATCTTCATTGATCTCCAAGGTGTAAATTGCTATACATGTCTGTCAAAAATGAGTTACAAATACTATCTTCTTCTAAAAAGGACCGAGCCAAAGTCATAATGTAGCAAAAGATGATGATAAGAACTAACTTCAAAAATGATAATTGAAGTTACTTATGCTTTTCCAAATGGTTGCACAAAAATAGGGATTACAAACTCCCTTGATTGTGCATAACCAAAAAGCCTAAAATATAGCCCCTAAACCCACTCCAAAAAAGTTCAAAGGTGAAGAAAAGGTCAAGCCTTGACCTCACCTATCATAAAGACATCAGAAACTGCCCTTAGATGCTCTCATTTCTCTCCAAAACCAACTCAAAATCACCCCTCCATTCTTGGCACTTGTCTATCAACTTCCTCCAACCTCCCTTATATGCTTGGCACAACTCATCAATCCTCAACTATCTCCTTTGACTAAATCTTGAAAACCAACACCTCTTATCTTGCATTGTATTCAACATTTAATAAAGTTATTATAATTACATCACTTTAATCAATGTGTTTACATTGCAAAATTGGTGCAAGAATAAAAGAACTTGGCTCGACCATGTTTTGAAAAACAATGCAAAACGGATCATTTGATTTAGATTTTAAAAAATGTAGAAAAAAGAAACATAAGGCATACTAATAATAACATGGGCATTAGCTATGCTAAAAAAGTTTAAAACAAGGGAAAAAATGCCTTTTTCTCTATCGGCCAACCTAGGGTTTGGAAACCCTAACACAAGACCGCGGCATTTTCACTCATTCCACATTTTACTTAGCACTTCTGGAAACCGTCATAAGGGCACCGCCATGGAAATTTGGAGGTTCTAGAATTTTCATGTAAATCCTGTAGAAATATGTTGAGGTCGAGCTTGTTAAGCCTCCTCTTTGAGAAAACAAAACTACCATTCATTAACTGTGAACAAAATAGATTGTCTTTTGTTCTATTTGTACAGAAAAATGGTGAAAATGTTTATTTTCTACATTTTCTTCATTCTGGGTTCATTCATTCTACTATGGCCAAGGTTTCACTTTGAAGGCATTTTGGATTTTCACTTCCATTAAAAGAAGTGATGAAAACGTTTTTTTTATTCTCTATATATTTTTGCATGCTCAGCCTACCTGTTGTCCCTACATCTTCTTCCTTGACTTCTCATTGCTTTAGCTTTATCATGCCTACAAGGCTTTCAAGGGTTTATCAATGAAACTCATGAGGTCGTGTTTTCAATATTTTGTTATGGGTTTTATATTCTTACAATTATTCAAGAGTTTTTGTGTATGCAGCCTAGGGTTTTACTGTGATCGAGGCATTCAATTTGTGCATTCTTTGATCTACTTTCCATTGGTGTGATAGGAGTTGTGAATAGCCACCTGCGCTAAAAGCAATGAACCATTTTATTGTTTTCAACCCAACTATGTCCAGGTATCTTTGATGGATCAAGGTGGTCTCCTATTGACCTGCAAAACTCGATGTGGCAGTTTGTAACTTATGCTTGGATTCTATGACAATGATTATGCCTAATAACCTTAACAATGTGTTTAGCAACTTTGTGACACATCCCCCTGAGACAATCCATAAGGGTGCATGACTATAAGCTTTTCTTATGAACATTTCATCCCTCTTCTTTTCCTTTATGCAACCCAACTACAACTCAGTGACTCCCTCTGAGCATTCATTTTCTTGCACTATCCTTTACTCTCTATTTGCATCTACTTACTTTGTGAAATATGTTTGCTTCAATTCACACAACAAAATCTGTATTTCTATGAGGGTTGACACTAAAGATAATTATAATCACTTTCATGGTAACTCTATCATTTGCTTTCAAGAAGTTTGTTGTCCTTTCATCTTTTTGAGTTACTATCCTTGCAATCTATTGACATCTAGAAAAACTTAATGATGGCTTTAAAAAATGAAAACCTTAGCAACACTTGGACTTTATGTCAGTGAGAAAAAAACTCAAGAATAATGATTAATAACTGATCTCATATATACAAATGATGCCATCACAACTTATTATTCATTATTAGAATCAAGCATGATCGTTGTTTCTTCAATGTTTTATGTGATGTGATTCTTTCTCACATAGAAGTTACATTGAACAAGTATTTTTTATTTATGACAGTGAGCCCATCAACTCACTATCATGAGTGATGAGTACTTGCTTAAGGTTAATAAGTGACATGAGTTTACACTCCTATCCCTTTCAAAATGCAAGAGGGAAACATAATGGGATCAACCCTTGTGGGAGCCCATTTTACTCCACATGCTATGATGTCAAATGAAAATAATCCAGCAATGAAAATTTCATCTAGACCTGTACAGTGAACAAATATATTAGATAAAGCAATGAAGCTTGGAAAATGATGGATATTGATGATGATCTTCTGCTTTTCCTTGATATCTGTAACACTGCAAAACTGTTTTAATGCCTTATGAGAATAAACTATATGTTTTTTGATGTAGCATATGCAAAGAATATGGATCCCGAGATCTAACACAACTTTTCTCATCCTTTGCAGGTATTTCAAGTAGCAGCAAGTCAATTTCTAGAGAAACCAAGCGAGAGGGACTGAAGCAAGGATGCAACAGTTCAACTTGGGGTTCGTCATTCAAGCAATGACGGATCCCTACTCTTTCCATATGCTCTTTCTTTTTTATTTCTTCAAATGTATAGTTTATGTTTTGTATTGTATTCAAATAGTTATTCCCACTTCTTGTGTGGGACACCATACATTTGTAATTATCAATAAAAAACAACATTTGTGCAATATCTTGTATACATTTGCATAATGAACGAGGCAATCTATTTCATAATACTTTTGTGCATATGAATGGAACTTTTAGCAGAAATCAATGTGTACCTTTATCTTTACTTCACAAAAACTATCTTAGCTCTGCCTGATTGAGCTGGTAGCTAAATTAGGTAATAGTAATTTCATCATTCTTTTCATTAAGAGTTTAGTGTTTTTTCAATCAAATTGTACAAATATTCTTCATTCTTCATCTTGTCACCTGAGCTTTGATCCCTAAGGTAATCGAGGGCTATTTTCTCCTTAGGACCTCATCGTCTTGAGGGTAGCGAATCCCCTCCATTACATCCAATAATGTAGTCATTGCCTCAAACACTTGTATAGCTTCAAAATTGGATTCATCTAGGTATTGTCAAATTTATAGGTATTCCCTTATTGTGGTGGACAAGGAAGCTAAACCCTTCATCTAGGTATTGTCAAATTGCTAGATATTCCCTTACCATGATGGATAGGGAAGCTAAATCCTTGCATCATGTTGTCAAGGATAACAAAAAAAAAAGGTGATTTCCCTATTCATTGGCCTAATGACAAAAAAGAGGGAATAGGGAAAAAATAAATAAAAATTGAAATAATCATCCTACCCAAATCTCAATCCTAGGAGGATTCTAAGACTTCATTCTCCCTCAAAAATTCATTCTCCCTTAGAAAGAAGACTACTAAGAAAGGAAATAAAAAATAAATAAAAAAGGAATAGTTGACTACTCCCAAGAACAAGAATTTTGTGATGATAAAACACAAATCCATTGTTACGAGAAAAGCCCAAAGTAGAGTCCCACAAAGCTTTATTACGCAAGCTTTGTAATAATCATCTAAGGTTGAATCTAAGGCTATACTTAATGCTTGGGATATAGGAGGACCTTAAAATTGCCAAATATGATCTAAGGCACTTTATTAAGGTATTAATCATTGATTCCCCCTAGTGGAAATCATAAGCCATATGGCAATGGACCTTGAATTGCTTCAAGAGTTTCCTCCAAGTTACCTCAACAACAGAGTACCATCATTTTTTCTATGCAACAAAATGGATATACTATTTGATGAAGATATGGTGGGAGGCATTGTTAAGGCCTATGTCAAGAAGGTTTAAGTCATAGAGCCATAAATTACAAATGCCTTGGTGAGCTACAACATTGAAATTAAAGTTGCATACATTGGTGGTATATTCTCTCAAGATCTCCCAACCACCTTAATTGATGCTAATATCAATCTATTAGCATCTAGTGAAGGTCTTTTGATTGGTTTTGTATAGAACTTCACACCGATGCTTATGAATCAAAGACATGCCCTTTGTGGGCATCTTCAAGATGCTTCAATATCAAGTGAAAATGGACTTCAATAATAGTGCCAATAATCAAAGTCTCTCTATGCCTAATATATGATGTGCTAAAACTAATCCATCTAAGATAGCTAGAAGTATTTATTCCTAGTCTACTATATTTTGTTTACTAAGATGGCAACAAAGATTTTTGTAATATTTTGATCTCATATATAAAATAGCAATGCCACCATGACCACTTATATATTCTACAAAAAAAAGTAGTAAAATATTGGCTCCAAAAAACCTTATATTTATATGCTTTTTTACATATTCTAGCTGAACCCCTATGTATTTAATTATTTGGTTGGTTATATTTGATTTTTTTACTATTAAAACAGTTGGCCTTATGTACTCCAATATATGTTGTCTATGGATGTTTATTTTGTGTTTCTGCATGTTCTATTTCAGCATTTCTATGTTATATATCATGCTTCATGCATCTTCATATAATTTATTTTTCTATAATTTTGAATGTATATATACACATCAAGTCCATATTCTTTAGAATAAAACTATATTAAGTGAAATATACAATTTATAAGTTCAATTTATTTATAAATATCTACAATCAATGACTAATATTTGAATTATAAATAAGTTTATTTCCATAAGCCCAAATTAGGGGCACCTAATCAGCAAAAGCTTCAAACCACAAAATATTGAAATAATTCACAAACTATGCATAAGTGGCGTTGGCATTTCCCTAATTGCATTTTATAGGAAAAAGCCCAATACCCACTTTAGATCAGGATGATCCGGAACATTACATCAAAAAGTAATGGGCATTAAAAAATACAATTTTTATGAAAAAATATTTTCCTTAAACTAAAGGGCTATAGCTTATTTAAGCTTATTAAGAATAAATGCTTTTGTTGCAACCAGTCGCAACTTCAAGCAAGCAGCTTGGCTTCTGGAGCTGGACTCCAAGCTTGAACAGAGTTTGTTGATTCCTTTTTGCAAAATACCAAGGCAAGATTAAAACAACCAGCAACTTCAATATTGTCAGCTATTGAACTCTATTGAACTCAAGCATCACCTTTGTTAATCTTAGAAATAAGAAAGACTGCTTTTTATACCTTTCATCAGTGTATCTCTGAGCTTCACAAATGGGGGGATCCAGGGACGTAGGCATTGCGGTTTCAGAGTTGGTTAAAATTTCCTGAAATTTTTGTAACATTTATTAAAACAATTTAAACTGAAGTTTTAAAAAATAAATATAATGTACTGAATTTGCAATGATAATTCTCCTCCTTCTAGCTTTTTGGGAGTTATTTGACAAATTTTTCTTAAGAAATTATCCTTCATATGTTTATGCACCAAATGGTACACACTATCTGATCTTGAAAGAAGGGGGCATCCCTTCAAGTCCCTAAGTCCAGGGGACATCCAAAACATCACCCAAACCCTTGGAGACTTGTCCCTGAAAAACGCTAATTTTTATAGCACAATGTGCAGCAGTCTTGCAACTGTAGTTTTTAATTACTACCCTAAACAGGTCGACTTACATGTAACACTTTGTGCAGATCAAAAAGTTCAATTTAGTAGTCAAAAAGTTTACATGGACTACCCTAAACAGGTCGACTTACATGTAACACTTTGTGCAAATCAAATCAGGAGTTAAAAAACTTACATTGAAAATTTCATGAAAAGACCTCAAAGCTGCAATCAATGCATTCAAATCCAGTAGTGGCAACTCAATTGAAATGCAAGCTCAGCACGCTGGATTCCCTAATTTGATAAAACAGTTGGCCCCTTGATCTACAAACTGGCAGAGAACTACTTTAGGTACTAGGCTGAAACATTTCCCTAGAAAAATTAGTGCAAAAAGAAATTCAACAAGGAAAATTATTAAACATAATCCTCGCTGACAGTATATGTTCAATTAGTGTCTATGCTTTGATGTGTCTGCAACTGAATTTGGAATCACAACTTTATTACTTCCAGTTGACAGTTACTACTTGGGAACCATCAGACCCGACCTCAGTTCTTTCAACCTACCAAAGCAAGATTATGTTCAAAGACGACCAAAAATGTACTTATCACTTAGTTCCCTTGTTGTAACAAGAGGAAAATGAGACAAGGGTTATAGAGACTAAACATTCAATAGCCTACAAAGCCTTTATTTTAACTGCATAAAAGATCTTCATTTATATCTCAAAATAATAGATCTCTTTCTGCACACGATGACAGATTCTTCTATTTCTAATCAGACTTTTCTGCAGTGCCAGCTACCATCTCCTTTAACCTTTGTTCTAAGGGGAGCAGATACTACGTCAATAAGCCTCGGAAAATTCTGCAAGGGAGACTCCCATGGACTTGGGAGGTGGTTCTTAGTAACAATGTGCCACTACAATTACAGTTCATTTCAACTTCATCCTATCATTCCTTAAGAAATGAATAACAGTAACACAATATACCGCACGAATCCACTACCATAGAAAGATGAGGCTACTTCCACACAATACATATTAAGTTTAACCAACTATGCATTTGGATTATGAACAGTCACTTGGGTATAATATAGTTGACTTGGGGTAGGGATCAAAGTCTGTCATTGGATTGAAATGAATTTTTTGCTTCCTTCAGTGCTATACAACTAAAGATATGAATGGACCAGACCAAAGGAACAGCTACAGTGCTATTTTATCAAAAATATCAGCAGTCGGAGATTCAAAAGATTGTTTGTAAGGAAATAAAAACAATCTGCTGATGGAACCACAAATAGTAAAGCATTTTTTCACGTCTTAAAGATCAAACATGAATCCACCTAGGTCATGCCTGACAGGTGCAAGTAATCAGACCATGATTTATTCATAGCTTCAAACCACAAAATATTGTAACATTTAATAAACCATAAATAAGAGGCGCTGGCATATCCCTGATTGCATTTTAAAGGAAAAACCCCAAATACCCAGTTGAGATCAAGATGACCTAGAACTTATATAACATTAAAAAGTAGAGGACATTCAGAAAAGGCAGGTTTTATGAAAACATATTCAATAGCTTACAATCTAATGAAAGGTGTGTTTATCTAAAATCTTACCTTGATCTCAGGAAAAAGGAATTAACAACTCCATTCAAGCTTGGATTCCAGCCCCAGAAGCCGAGCTGCTTGCCTAAAGTTGCGACTGGTCGGAACAAGAGCATTTATCTTAATAAGCTTAAACAAGATATAACCCCTTATTTAAGGAAAAAAATACAATAAAACTTGAAGTTTCCAAGCTCGAATCCCATTAATCTCACAGAGAGGTATTGACAATAGATGCCTCTTAGTTTATGGGCAGAACGCCCTGAATCCAATGCCAAATAACGGGTGTCGATGCCACAAAGTTAGCTTAATACCAACTTAGGTTGAAAAAAACAAAGGCATACGTTTTAATGGAAAGTATTGAAATGAATATATACCGACATTGGAAGCGGGATATACATGGAAACAGAAATAGAAATATGTGGACAGATACAAGGTGAATAGGATATACATTGAAGACGTATACCCCGAAAGATGGATTAGTATGGAGGTCCGGCAGTGGCAATGATCTCCAATGGAATGGGAAGTATTTTATTATTTAATTTGCAGGTACAGGTGGAGGCATATCTGAACAAAGATGAATTATTTGTCCATAGGTATATCCTTTTGTCCACGTCTGACGATGTGGAAAGCCGACCCGATATATTCTGGCATATCCCATCTCAACGGGGCCATCAGACGTCAATTGATGGCTAAAGCAACAAGAAAACAGCCAATTCAAAGCCCATTGTTCTGTCTTGGGTTGGATTTGATAATGCTGACAGTCCGTATCTGTTTGCAGGGCAGATTTGGAACCCGTCACATTCTTGTGGAGCAAGGTTTTTGAAGCTGGCCTGCGCCATTTCTACTTTTCGCTTACGAGCGGGCAGGGGTTGTGTCGCGCAGTTTCAGACAGGAAGGGCCCCGCGGTTCACTCCCTAGGGTTTCAAATCACTGACCGGTGTGCTGGAATTGGAAGGTGGGCCTGATGGGAGTAGATAAAACAGATAAAGGGCTCGAAGGCCAGGTTAGGGTTTTAAGGGGGAGACACTGGTAGTGGTCAGGTGGGCTCTTGGGCTCAGGCAAGCAGAGAACTGGCCTTTTTCAACAAAAGTGTATCTTCCTTGAGAACTCTATTTCTATTGCAATATTGGGGGATATTAAGACATTAGGAAAGCTTGAGCAAGGGTAATGGAAATGAAGATACATAAACAACAAAGGAGATAAAACTAGCAATTGTATTTTAGGTGTGCAATTGGATACGTCAAATAATTGTATTGATGTGTTTGAATTTGTGTGGACATATTGGTTGAAATAGAAAAAAGTTTATATAATTTAAAATGACAACCAATGAAATAAATTAAATGTGAACGATTATTTGTGTTATTTGATTTTGTGTGGACATACTGGTTGAAATAAAACAATGTGTATGAAACTTATTAAAACAACACATGAAAAAACTTAAATGGAAATACTATACCAAGAAAAAGGAACTTCAAATTATGTGATATAAAAATGTAGAATAAGGATATATATACAATGATGAAAATTGAATGTTTTAATATTAAATACATTTTATATTTTATACAATTGTATAGATATATGTTATATTTTGTGCAATATTGTCATATGGTCACATTGAACTCAAATGTATCTGTAATAAACAAAAGATCTATTTAGTATTTGAAAAACAACTAATATAAAACACAATGTTGAAGTTGAAATTTGTTACAATTTATTAATTATTTTTGTTAGAATAGTTTGTAGGCTTCTTTAATATTTGTTTTGTTACATTCAATCACCATTATGCAACAAAGATCTTAAGAATTGTGATTGAAGACATTAAATTACAATTATGAATGTTCTTAATGGAAAACTTTATGGACACAACAATTTTCCTATCTCCTCCTGTCATGAGATGTTTAGTATGGGATTCTACTACTAGCTCTAGGCCTAATATCACACCTTCCACTTCTACTAAGTTGTTTTTGGATGTTCAATCAGAGTTCTAACTTTTCCAAACCTTAAAGGGGTTTAACACCCTATTTCCTTCATATCCTTATGTTCAACTCTAGGCTTGCTCAAATCAAACACAATTTTTAGGCTAGGCCATTTTTTTAAGGATGCTAAGATAATTTTGATATAGACATCTCCCCTTAAAGTTGAAAAACTTTGTTTCCTTATTTCCAACTAAATCCTCCTACCTATCACTCTTGGAACCATATTCGACAACTCAATAATTCCTAAATGGCAATGGACAAATGAATGCTTCCATCTATTATGATATTGCACAACTAGAGACCCAAGGAGTGTTGAGAGAAGATAAAAATCTATCCCAAAATTCTTGAGAACAAGGACAATGCCACAGCAAGTGACTGACCTCTTTGTTTATAATGCAAGAATGTTCAATTAAATAATACAAGAATGTTTTAATTAAATGTCGATTTGAATACCCAACTCTAATGAAATCTTGTATCATAAATTTATTACCACCAATATAATTAGAATTTGACCAAACAATTAATAGGAAATGAACCAATTGCATTCAATTATGGCTTGAAAATTCTCCACAACTACAACAAAAATCAACCAATCTCAATTAGCTTAATTTTTAAAAAGGGTGTAATTTACTTGAATGGATAATAACAAATAAACTTATTACCGGATAACGAACCATGGAATCTGTCAATAGCACATAAGCAATGCCATTTTGAAGGGTTGACCAGTAAATTCTAATAGCAAATTAAAATTGAAGATTTCAAAATATAAACTTTATGATCCAACTATTACTTTTGAATTGTTAAAAAGAGATGAATAAATGAGGGTGTGTGCGAGAGGAGGAAGTGTAAAATAGAGAGCTTTGAGGCTGGACACACGATTTATGTAGTAAGGTACGTGTAGGATTTTATATGGAATTTTAAAACCTGCAATGACAAAGGTGTTAAGAAATAAGACAATTAGAAGGGTACGTAGGAGAGGAGGAAATGTAAAATGGAGAGATCTTTGGTATGTAGGCTATAATTTGTCCAAAATTATTGATATTTTGAGTGCAGGGATGAGTTAGCATACAAATAATTTGTGGTCTGAGCATTCTTTGGTTTTAATTTGTTGCAATTTGTGTTGCAGCCATTTTCTTGTAGGATTTTCAGTTAATGATTGTTCATTGGAGAAGTTGTTTGCTTTGTGCGAGGGAATCCATACAAGTCTTGGGACTTGCCTGCTCGCATCCTGATCCACAGTTACTCCCTTCTATCAGGCAATCCATTCAAGTGCTCATGAACCCTAATGAAGACCTTTCGCAGCTGCCTTCCACTAGGCCAATGGCGATCTATGTTGTTTTGTCATCGATTAGAGCTATGTTTTCTCAGAACACCTTGACTTTGAATATGGGTGGAGGTGCCTCATCGTCTAGTCACATGGGTGAAAGTAGCATAGGATCCATTAGTACTTCAATAAATAATGACACAGAAACATTACGATGGGTCAGATTTTTTATGTAATAAGCCACTAAATCAAAAGAAGTTTAGCAGAAACTTTGTATTTTTATTTTTACTAGATTGTATTGCAAGAATAGTTAAAAATATTCCAAAACCTAATTATAGGGATTTATTTTCCTTTCTTGTCAATTGTGAGACCTTTTCTCTAAGGATTTGAATATGGCTATTATTTTGTCTTCTTCTTGTCATTTCATATTAGAGATTCTTTTGCTTAATATGATTATCAGAAGGCCTGGTCAGTCTCATGGTTCTTATAAGTATGTTTATTAGTAAACTTTTGGCTTCTCATTAGCGAAGGTTGAGCGTGGTGGGTATCCATTCTCCCTATACTTGTATTTTCATTAATTTTGTGGGCATGGGCTTATAACTGATGGGTTGGAGACTTGCTTCAGTTTGTATACTGATATCAGCAAAACTAGGAATTGGAGTGGCGGAGCTATCAAAGACCAAAACTCCAAATGAAATGCAAGAAACTAAATTTTAGTGCACAACACATACATCTATATAGGAAATAAGAGATAAATGAATACCTTGTTCACTGAAGAGGTAAGCAGGTGATTCCCGGAGCAACCACAATGACAACTATCAAGAACTCCATGAAAGCTAGAAAATATTTCTGATAAACTACTTTTAAGCTCGTCTTCTGATTTCAAAGGCAGTTAATTTTACAATGAAAATCCCATGTGAAAGAAAATATCTGATAGAAACAAATGTGGCATTGAAAGATACGTATGTAGGTTAGGTAAGATTGAAGGTATGGAAGCAACAAGGACTATTTAATAGCCTTTCAAATGGTTAACATTAATACTTCCTTATGCATGTTCACTTGAATTTTCCTGTACAACATTTCTATATGTAGAATCCATCATTTTTGTAACAAATGAAATGAGCCCACAATGAAACTGACAGATTTTTCAAAATGCACGACTACCCATCAACTTGTTTAAGGTTAAACTAACTATTTTTAAGGTCTACTTCAAAGTTGATACGGGCATTCTTTACTATAGAATACCATACACATATCTACCCTCACACGTCACAAGCAACAAAAAAAGGCTCAAGTTCATTGTAGAAGATGATCAACGGCAGTAATCATTTCAATCATAGGCTAGCTCCTATAGAGAGAGGTCAACCGTGGATTTTAAAAGTTAGGTTGTTCTCTTTCAAATTGGATATGCCTTATGTGTAAATAAGTTCATAATAAAAAACAATCAATGGTAGTACTAGAATCGAGCAATGTTAAAAAATCCTTGGTGAGAAATGAGAAAGCACATCACTCTATGGATAGAGGGGATCCAAGCTAAGATTTATATGCCACTCATGTGGGCACCAAAGCTTTATATGCAAGAGGTAATGAATTTGAAAGGGAGAATAGAAAAGATGGAAGTGAGAAAATAAAAGATAGTAAAATGAAGAAATGATCAAATGTGAAACAAAGGTCAATAAACTCACAAATGATGGGCAACTTGAGTGGCATACTTCAAGTAAACCATTCACTTTCTAACAAATGCAAGGTAGTCGATGATAAGTTTATATTTCGATTTTGTTTTATCAATTACTTTTAATTATTTACGTTAAAATGTATGTTGATAGTTGATGATGATTATATGTTATCTAACATTATGATGAGATTAAATGCAATATAATGTATTTTAATTTTGATGATTATTATTATTGTTATTGAATCAAGATTATGATAATGATATATGATTAATAATGGCTAACTATTTAATTTGGATTCTAAGTGAACTTTGGGACTAATTTCTTACCCTCTAGGGAGAGAGGGGGAGTATCACTTAAGAGAGGAATATAGACTTTGGAAATAACATGGTTATGTCAATTGAATTTTCGCATAGACTCGCATAGATCTACCCTAATCCTATGATCATTGAGTCAATTTGTATGTTGTCTAAGTTGAGTCAAAGGGTTAGGTCTAACCTAATCGAGTCTTGGTTTATGCATTTTTGATAAAGGAAAAATAAAGTGATTTATATGATATGAATCATATCGCTTCTTCGATTTGTCAATTTGGTAAATATATCAAGTCAAATCAATATATATACAAAAATTAAAATAGACATGTGTGTGTGTGTGTATAGGTATGTATACTATATGATTTATAATCAAATATATTTAGTTATGTAATTGATGAATTATATATATTATAAATGTAAATGTTAATTTATTGGAAAATTATGTCATGATTGTAAATGCAAAGCAATAAGGTTAATTAAAGTTATTAAATGACAACATCGAGAGGCATATAAGCCTTAATTGAAGGCATGTTTAAAGGCATAAAGTTTGACATTTAAGCCAAAGTGATGGCCATGTATGAGGTGCATCTTTTCCTTGCATATTTGTACCCACTAAGTCATCGTTCAAATTGAAATTGATTGCATTTTAAACTACCAAATTTAAGCCATACTGTGAATGCTTCAGCCTAGACTTGTTCAAACATGGACAAACAAACAAACATTAGTCCTCAAAAAAGTTTAAACCAAACATTCCCCATGAAATTCATTCAAACACAAGAACAAGAAAACAAGGTAGAATATCAAATAAAAGCTAATGAAATCTTATTCAAAATGCTCAAATCAACATCCCATAGGGGAATTGGTGCTTCTTTGATCTGGAAAGAAGCCCTTTCCCAATTCCTTGATAAGCTTGATGATGATTGTGTGCTCCTTGATGCAAAATGCCAATAACCTAGTTGTGGATGATGAATTCTATGCTAACTTACATAAAAATCTGGATGATTGTGGATTCAAATGCCTATAATGTATTTGCATGAAGTTGTGTCCTCAAATCAATAGAGAAGGCATCTATTTATAATGAAGAAGAGTTGAAGATTGAAGAATAGGATGAATGTGGGATCAAAAAAGGACCAATGGCATTGTGCCACTTATCAACATGCTAATGAAGGAGAGTGGAGCACATTTTGAACAATGTGCATGTTAAATGCATGTAGGTGGAATTTGAATTTGAAGAGGTGACTTGTGCAAGAGGGGATGTAAGAGGAATTAATGCCAAGTTGGCTCAAGGAGAGGACATGTAAGAGATTTTAATGCCAAACTGGAGGACAAAAGTCCTTTGGGAGGGAGAATTCAAATAAGTGGAATATTCCAAGAATGTACCATATATGAATGAAAATAGAGAATTATTAGTAAATCAAATAAATTGATTTACATGTGCAACTTGCAAAAGCTAGAGGATTGGGGGATTAGTGTTAGGAATTAATCAATGATTAATTAACTTAGATGAAACTAGTTGATTGTGACATTTAATTTAAAGGCTTGAATTTATTTAAATCAAATGAGAAGATATTGGAAGATTAGTAATTTAATTAAATAAATTTGATTTATTCAATTAAATGAAGAACATTAGGATTTAATTAAATAAAGTTGATTTATTTAATTAAAGAGAGAACATTATGATTTTAATTAAATAAAATTGATTTATTTAATTAAAGGAAGAACACTAGGATTTAAATAACGTCGATTTATTTAAAAGAGAAATTTTGATGCATTAATTAAATAGAGTTTATTCAATTAATTGCTTAGTAAAGAAATGATCAAGGAAGAATCAAAGTTAGTTAATCAGAATCGAGTGCATGATGTTGATCAAGACATTTATAGTGTCTACATTTTTCCCCTCTTTGAAGCAACATACTCGCTGCGTTGGTTCAAAGAATGACATTACTGAGATCAAAATTCAAAAAAATTCTTGATTTTTTCAAATGCCCCACTATTGCCCCAATAGAAAGAAGTACGCTGGTACCTTGCCCCCTCGAGAGATTAGGAAAAAATTCCAATTTGAGGGATGATATTGCAACAAAGAGGTTCAAGATGGATGTATGGATGGTTATGATGATGGTTTAAGATGCTTAGAATAACAAATCTATATTATCCTAAACAACTTAAATGATAATGCAATGCATGTGAGATGGATGATGTGATATGCTATGATTATGAGATTTATGTATGCTAATGATTTGTGGATGTAGGATGGATGCATTGGTGACATTTGGTTGACTATCATGGTACCATGTTAGCGTGGAGAGAAGATAGAAGAAATAGGATGATGACAAGAAGATCCAACAAGTCCATGATTTTTCAAGACTTTATTAGATATGACGATAAATGATGATGATGTATTGTTTATCAGAGATTAGGATTTTAAAAGAGTTTACTTACCTTATGTTTGATAACACACATAGACACAATGCATCAAGGTATAAGGAACCAGGATGGTGTTGTACCTAGTGTGATGGACTTTGACTTGACAATCAGATAGGAGTATCCTTGTTCACACCTGGCATACGAAACCCTATTTAGAATGAAGTTCAGATATTTTAAACATCTCAAGCCAAAAAATAGAAATGCAAGCCTTCCTATGTGGTCAACAAGATACCCAAAACACCCTCCCTACAGACTAAACCAAGTAAGCATGACCAAGGTTATATTACAAGAATATCTAACAAGCACAACAGATAAAAAGATAATGATTGTTGCCCCATTCCTTTCTCTCTAAATTATTTTGATTAGACATCATCGAGAGGTAATTGGAATGAGTGCAGTAAGATAAATCAAAAGAAAAGATCAAGTAAACAAACAAGTCAATGTTCTTCATACCTCTAGCCAAGACTAAACTATGGTGATGCCTGATGTTGATGTCCATTGTAGGAAGGATGCATCCTAGGACATTATGTTATCAGATGATTTTGGGATTTATTGGATGATGGGCTATTAATATCAATAGTTTACGAACTTGTTTACCTACTGAACTAGAATTGAGACCCTTGATGTTTAAGTTTTCACTTTTGATCCACTATTCGTGTTTCTGATTGTTTCACCAAAGGTTGGGGGTGACGATCATTTATTAAGAGCGACTGTTTATTGCGGGTGATTGCAAAATGGGATGGATGGATTTTTTCAAATATTTGGATGTTTTTGATGCTTTTTGAAATGTTTTGAGGCTATTTTTGGAAAATTTTGAGATGTTTTGCAAATGTTTTGATTTTTCAAATTTTCAAATTATGTTTTTTTATGAGATTTTATGAATGTTTTTGGATTTTGTGTCTCGGGGGCTGATCAAAGATTAGCCTTGCCTACGTTTAAGCTCAAAGATGATGTAGTTCAGATATCATGTTTTTGACATTTTTCAGTTTTCAACTTGTTTTTGGATTTTTTGATATGTTTTGGATGTTTTTAGATTTTCACATAATTTTGACAATTTGGATAAGGATGTGTCTGATGATATTAGTGATCTATTTTTGGATTTTGTTGAAAACCAAGCTAGGGTTAATTGATTAGATTGATGGATTGATGATGATAACATTGTTGAGGATACACAAAAATGCAAGGATAGTGTTAAGCAACATAAGGATTAGGATGGATATCCCAAGATGATGAGGTATTTGATGATGATAGCATTGTTGAGGATACACAACAATGCAAGGATAGTGTTAAGCAACACAAGGATTTGGGAAGGATTTCCCGAGATGATGATTGATTGATAGGATTTGATTGATCAAGATTTTGAAGCTCAACTTGGAACAAAAGTTGTTTTGGATTATTTGATGTGATTCTGAGACACACATTAGATGTAATTGATATTGATTGTTTGGATCGATGTTCAATAAAAGATAATTCTTGATAAGGAACATCTTCTCGTCAAGATATGTCATGGGCTAGTGATTTGAATTTTTGGCTGACAAATGCTTGACCAGTTTGACTTCATGTTTGCCAATGTTCAGATCGCCACATAAGTTGGAAGATATAGATCAAGATTTATTTCCAAAGCAAGATGTAAATATCTGCCCCAATGTCTAGCAATGTATGGAATGCCATGGGTGGATGCTTGGATAGATGTATGGATGGATGGATATGGTAAGCACACAAAGGATGCGAAGGATTATCTTGTGATAAGATAAGGTGTTCGAACAGAGGAATGCTTCATTGGATAATGCTTCATGGCTCAAATAACGTTGGGAAGGATCTAGGATCAATGAAAATGACTCATGTCAATATGTTTACCATAAGCAAGTGCAAAGTGTGTACCAAAATTTCATCAAGATCAAGATAATTTGGAAGATGGATGTAGGTGGATGAAAATGGATTGGATAAATGGTTCATGGATGAATGTATTTATTATGGATGAGATGGATGGAATGTTGGATTTATTATGGATGAGCTAAGATGTTTTCACCTGAACTAGCACATGTAGATGCTTGATTCTACACATGACGCCTATTTTCTAGGTTTTCATCATCTGTCTAAAGTGCCACCATAGTAGTTTTTATTGGAGGATAATTTTTATTTTTACTATTTTCATTAAATTGTTTTTCTAAATGATTTTAAGCTCATGTCAAACCACCTGGTGGTGTTGATGTAGATGCTTTTTTCATAATGTGTCATCGATATGCTACTGGAAGAAGTTGTTTTTCCAAGATATGTGCACTTGAATACAACTTTTGAGATTCTTGATCTGCTTTGTTAATACCAGAGTTAACTATGTCTTTATGTGCATATCGCAATAGAATTCCTTTTGAATCCTTATGATGAAGGGTTGTTGCCAATACATGGTCAATGTGAGAATTGGATATCATGTGTGGAGGAGTGGATGGTGTCATGTTTTTAGGAATAGGAGATGGATTGGTTGATAGTTTGGAACCTTTGACCCTCCAAACTTGGGAAGATGAGCAATGATGGGTGGATACGAAAGTGTGTGTGGAATTAGGACCAACTACTTGCTATACTTTATACGTTGCTTGAGAAGCTTGCTTTTTCCTTTGTGGACATCTTTGATGGATACTTTGACTGATGGAGTTGGATAGGGATGATATATCTTTATATTTTTTAGTATCCACTTGTATTTGATTTTTCATTCATGCTTCACTACTTATTTTCCTTTGATAATGTTCTTCTTTCTTTGATTCACATCCTTCTTTTGATGTTGGTCCCAATTTGTGGATGGGGTGATGGGTGGATGAAGATTCATGACATGGTTGGTTGTAGTATTGGCACTGGTTTCATCATAAGGATTCTTCATGCTCCCTATGTTGATGTTTACACTGGATAAAATTTCCCCTAGTATTATAGAGGTATCACTGATATTTTTAGATCCCTTAATTGTTGAATAACCAATGCCTCGATGCTTAGGATTTCCAATAATCTGCACTGGTTCTAGGATACCCTATTCATGTAGGCCTAATCCTCTACCTTGATAATTCATTTGTTGAACCATTTTATTTGCAATAGGATATGATTTACCTTTGAGACTAGGTGCTAATCCTTCTCTGCTATGTTGTGGATCTTCGAAGGTGATAGCTTCTTCATTGATAAGATAGCTTGCCCTAATAAAGGTAAGTGATCCAAGTTTATAAGTGATAGGATCCTCCATAAGTGGGATAACTTCTTGGTTCATATATTTGGCTTGATCTTGTGAAATATCGGATTTTAATGCTTCTTCAAGAGGTGGTGATGATTCACTTTCCACATAAAATTATTCCTCATGATTCATTTTTTATATGCCTTCATAGGATGTTTTTGATTCACAACTTCTGTAGAAGCCTTCTTCATGACCCGTTTCTTATATGTCTCTATATTTTTCTATATCTTGATCATGTGTACAAATGTTAAGAGTAGGAGACTCTTGTTCCCTGGTAATGATATCAAGAGTATGAGACTCTTGTTTTGAATGAAGATCATCTACATGTCCATTAGGAGTAAGCATCTCAAGGGTAGATGGAGAAATATGTACTATATGGATATAATCATCATTTGTGACATCTTGTATAGATTGAAGAGTGTTCATTAGATCATTGTAGTATCTTGAAGATACGAATTATTGATCTTGATTAATTTTGGAATTGCTTTTGACATGCTTTGGATCAAGTTCTTGACATGGGTCCATTTCAAAGGATGGATTGCTTATAAAAGGTTCTTGGATATCTTCATTAGGAATGGGAAGTGGTTCAATATCCTCTTGATCTTTGAGTGAATTTGGATCAAATGTTGAGTTGAGGATCCCTTTAGTATCTATAACCATGAGGTCAAAGGATGTCAATATGTCTTGGAAAGGACCATTGCTAGACTTTGGTGAAAGATGTTGATCATGCTTTGGAATGAATTCTTGAGATATGTCCTCGAACTCATTGGATGATGTAGAGGTATTGTCAAAATGATCATTAGTGGAAGGATCGATGATTATAGGATCAAATAATGCTAACACTCCTTGAAATAGATTATTGTCAGATATCGTTGAGGGGTTTTATCATGATCAAAAAGTGACTCTCGATGTATGTTGAGTTGATCTTCAGATGAGGTAGAAACATCTTCAAGTTGCTCCTTGATGGATAGATCTTGATCATTATTTTCAACAATTGTGGTGGGGAGATTGTCAATCTATCACTAGTGGTTGAATCTTCATCATTGTCATTAATAGTTATTATTTTTTGATCAATAAGGTCTTGGATGATATTTTTGAGTTGAATACAATTTGATGTTGTGTGTCCCTTTATTTTGTGAAAATCACAAAGGTGCTTCTCGTTATACCATGGTGGTTTAACTTGAGGCTCTTGATAATTTTCATAAATAGGGATTTTGATGAGATTTTCTTGTACCAACTATTGCATGACTGATTCGATTGGTTCCCCAAGTGGTGTGTATTTTCATTTGTTACCTTGTGAGATTTGTACTTTACATTGACCTTATGGTGATTGATTTTGGAGATGTGGTGATTGATCTTTGAGATGTGATGATTGATCTTCGAGATGTGGAGGTTGGGTTTGTTGTTGATGTTGTTGATCTTGATATACAACCTCTTGACATTGGAGATATTGTTCTTGATGTGGTTGGGGACACAACTCAATGTTTTGATGACATAGTTTAACCAATGGGGGAGTTTGTCGATTTTGGGGTGGAGATGTCTCTTGGTGATATGAATCCACTATTTTGGTAAGTATAGCAATTTTATCTTGCAAAATTTGATCTTCACACCCTTGATATAGTTGATTTGGTTTTTTGTTCAAGCAAATTTGGAATGTATACTTTGGTGTTTGTATGGGATTATGGACAAATTGATTTTGGACAATTGAACATTGTTGTGGTTGGGAATCACATTGCCTTGATTTAGGTAACTTTGATTTTGCATGGTGTTACCTTGGCTTGGATCAATACATGGAGTTGTTAACATATTTTTTGGACTTTGAACAACATTTGTATGATTCGTAAACATATCTATCCCAAAGTTTACCAAATGTGGATTTGAAATGTTCATGTTTGGTAAACTTGTACTTGGTATATTCACATTTGGAATGTATGGATTTGGTGGGATAATGTTATTTTGTTGAAGACTCATGCATTGATTGCTTGGTTGATAAATTTGTAGCTTTGAACTTTGATTTAAATCTACCATAGGGAAAGGTGTTCCAAAATTTAGATTGGGCATACTCACATTTGTTGTACCATTTGGGTTTGTAGGAGATACTGATCCCATGTATGGATTGTATAAATGTGAGTTTTGATAATCCATTAGTTTTGTAATGCTTTGATAGTTTGGTTGACTTAGATCACTTATGATGTATGGAGCAAGTTTATATTCCATGTTCTTCTTGTGTTTTGACCTTGTTGACCTCTAAGGGATTTAGGACCAATGATGAGATGAAGAATGAAAGGGGTGAATGACATGGGTGTTGAACTTTTAAAACCCTTGGAGGAATAATAGACTTTAGAATTCTTTGGATTTTTTGATTTGGGTTGGATTTGATTTGATTTGGATAACGGACTTATAAACCCCAAGATGTTGGATGTTATCTTGGAATAAACTTGTCCACAAGGATAATAATTTAACTAGATGTATGAGGAAGGATTCATCCACACACACTTAGTCAAACAAGGTGATTTTGATATTGATTTGAACGATTTTACCAAAAGTCTAGTATGAATTATTTTTACAATGGTTCAAAAGTTGTTTGTGAGATGGGATTTGATTTATGTTTGAGATGGATGAAATGTTTGATTTGATCCTAAATGAACCTAATAGGGACCTTGTTTACAAGACCAAGATAGTGAAGAACATGTTTTTCCCTAAGAGTACCTCAAACCAAAAGATCAATGTTTTCTCAAAAGACCATAAGACAAAAGATAAACAAGCACATGTGTGGGGTTCAATTGATTTCATCTTGATTAATGAATTGATTTTACCACATCCACACTTCTTGCTTAGTTTCAAATTGAATGTATATGTCAAGCAATTTCTTTTCATCCCACCAGGTCCATTATGTGGAAATAAAGAGAATCAAGGCAATAGTTCCCTAATGTTGAGTTTAGAAAGAGAAAATTGAGACATAAATCCAAATACTTAGAAACCTCTGTTGTCCCTAATTTTTGACTTGTTAAAAATTGGGATAACCAATTAAAATTTTGATTAAATTTGAAGGTTTTCTTCTCTATGGCAAATATTTCGAGGTGCTAAGATCATAAAATCTCAATTTTAAGTCTATAGTCCTTTGGATTACCCCTTTTTCCACATTCTCATCCGTTTTTGTCAATTTCTGAGTCATTTTCAGTATGTTTTTGGTCACATTCGGGTTTTTATAGCATCACTACAAGTAGGAGATTTTGAACTTAATTACAAGTTGCTTTTTAAAACTTTCTTTTCCTTTGTAGGAACTTTTTGAAGCATTTGCAGTAATAGGAACTTTTTAAGTTCATTACAAGTTATTTTTCACAAAGTGCTTGTAATTGTTCTTAGAAATTCCGATTTCCTTTAAAGATTATTTGTAGTAGCTTCTTAAAAGTCTGATTTGCTTTATTTTGTTTGCTTTTGTCTTATATAAGTCTGATTTTATTAAGAGACTTGCGAATACAGTGTAAAAGCCCGATTTTCACTTGATTTCACTTGCAAGAGCATGATAAAAGTCCAAACTCACTTGTTAAGTGATCAAAAAGGCCCGATTTTGCAAAGTCACTTGTTAAGTGATTGAAAAAGTCCTATTTTCTTTTAAATCACTTGCAATGACATTTTAAAAAGCCCGAATGCTTGCAAAATCATTTGAAAACCCCGATTTTATTGAAAAGTCACTTGCAAACAGATTTTAAAAGCCCGACTTTGCAAAAACATTTGCATTTGTCATGTGAAAGTTTGATGCCATTCATTTTTGAAGTTGTTCGAGTCCTATTTCACCTTTCTTCCTCTTTTCATGGAGATGTCATGAATTCACATGCTTAAAAATCACACTTTTACCTATAAATATCCAAGTCTCTTTCATCTTCTGAGTTTGTGAATGCGCCTAGGGTTTCTTCTTCTTTGTCTGCAAATTTCGCTACGGGTATGTTTCCTTTTCTTTCTTTCATTCTTGTATTTTGTTTTGTAAATATTTTAAATACTTTTCATTAAAATGTTTTGCGAAACGTGTTTTTCATTTACAACGACTTTCTTTTTCATACGCATTTTTATTCATTCGCCTTCATACGTTTTTCTGTTATACACTGAAACGTCAGCTTCTTCGCAAATGTATTCGCCATTTCTCGTTCATCCCATACATTTTCAGTCAAGAAAAACATGTTCCTCTTCTTTATGCTTTCTCATGAAAATGCGTTTCTATTTCTTCATTTTAGTGAAATGTCATTTACTATTCTATGCATTTCCCATGTCTTTCATTGTCCATACGCCCTTTGTTTCCTCACATTTTATTTTACTCGCCCTCCATTTCATTTCATTTCTATACGTTTCAGCTGAGAATATGTGAAAACGTCTTATTGTTTTCTCCATTCGACCTTCATTAGCTTTCACTCCATTCACTCTCCAAACCATTTCGTTTTCATTCCATTTCTATACATTCCATTTTCATACCATCCGTACTTCTCTCTCCATCCCCATTTCCATTTTCTAAAATAGAAAAAGAAATACAAAAAATGATACCTTTTGTGGCAAATCGGGGTTTTACTTATCTATTACAAATCGAAGATTTTAATGAAGAATGCAAGATGTGAAAAGTATGTTTTTAAATCACTTGCAATAACCTTTTAAAATCCTGAAATGCTCTTCTACTTGCAATGTCTCCTCAAAACCCCAACATTCACTTTTCACTTGCAGTCGGCCCTCAAAATCCCGAAATACCATTAAGGTGCTTTAAAATTGGACTTTTTTCCTTTGACTGCAAATGCAATTTAAAAGTTTTGACTTGCACTTTTCAAAGTTGTAGTCTAACTTTTTCATTCATCATGAAAAGCATATGTCCTTTTCACTCGCAATCAACCCTCAAAAACCTGAAATGAGTTATAATGCTCATTTCGTACCCTCAAACAGCCAAATACCATTTAGCCTTCGCCATGTCTACGCCTATAAATGTTAATGATGTTCTGACCTTATGGAACTTTCATTGCAGCCTTGCAGATTCTTGTTCGATGATAGAGGAACGTTCTTCTCCACCGAACAAAAAGATGAAGTATAAATATGACAAATACCAGAATGAGATTTCACCTTCTCATGTTGTCTCAAACATTGAGGAAATCAGAGATACGGAGATTGGGCATGTTGATATGTCCGAGTTTTTGGGAAGAGCTGAGAAATCAACTTCTCATCCTATGCAGTTGCTATTGCAAAGTCATATTCATCTGGTTGCTTCCTTTCCTATTGCTGCCCTAGAAACAGAGTTCGTCCTTGCATGCACAACTCACTTTGATAGAGAATCTAGAACTATTAAAGATGATGATGGGAATGTAGTCATACGGCTTGATCCAGAAACCATTCATAGGGTTTTCAGAGTTCCAGACTCACCCATGTATTCAGATATTTCAATCAAGAGCGCTTTAGATCATTATGAGCATAAGAAGGAAGATTGTAAACAACACATTAATACCAAATGGCTTCTGAAGCGTCGAGCTGGTGTGTCTCAGTTGCCCAAGCTGTATCGATCTAACTTCAAAGAAGAAATCAATGATATCATCACTCTCTTGAGCAGAATTATGGGGTTGAAATTCTCTAATGTCTTTGAAAAATGGATGTACAAGTTCATTGTAGTGATTAGAAAGGCACAACACCCAATCTTCTGGGGTGAAATAATTAGTGATAGCTTATGTGAGCAGCTTGCACAAGTTCCTACCATGCTCACCTTCTATATGAATTCTTATATGGTTTATATAGCAGCTTCATTGAGACAGTTTCCAGGCCTTTCTACCGTCGGAGATAGATCTCTTGTCCCGATCTGGGAATACTATGATCAGCTACCTTTGATTCCTAGCAGGATTCATTACAGAAGAGTTCAAGATGCGTTCTTTGGCTATTTCATGTGCCTTTTTGACAAGAACTTGCAGAACAACAGAGTATCAGATGTTGCTTGGAAAAAATTTAATGAATATGGTTGCCTTTTTCTTCAGTTTCCTACTTTTACCTATATGAGGGTTGGCTGTTTTGAAGATCAACCATACATGCTGCCGAGGTATCCAACTGATAAGATCATTTTAATGGAGCTAGCAAGACAGTTGATGACGGTGCATGCATGGCAAGCTGCGCAACACAAAACTGGAGTGAGTATCTCGTCTCATAAGCCATTATAGATTGGGAGATACTCCTTGACAAGCACTTCAAAGGCGAAAGCTATGGAACCTGATATTCAGGAGGTTAAGATGAAAAGATTCAAGGCTAGAGCAGATTTTGATTACAGAGGCATGAAGGACAAGATTAAGAGGGCCTTCACTCATGTGCATCACCTTGAAGATATTTGGGCAGATCTCCAAACTGAGAAAGAAATCTATAAAATGGACTATTGTAGGCTTACAGTTGAACAGGTTATTGATTTTAATCTCACTCTGATTCCAGAAGGAGTAATTGATGATGGGTTGATTCTAGATCCAGAATATGAAGAACAAAGAGTTGTTGATGCTTCTATTCCAGCAATACAAAGGTCTAATAAAGTATCAGTTTCTATCTTCAACAGATTTCAGTCGATCTTGGCAAATACTAACTCTTGGCTCAAGAGTATAGGCATCGAGACTATTAAAATTAGGGTTAATAATGAAGATGATTCAGCTGGACCTGTTGGATTAAAATCAGAAATCAGGGATAAATCCAAAGAAGGTGCTTCTTCTTCAAGAACAAGGATTAAGCTGAGAGTCAACCGTGTTGTAGAACAACCTTTGGAGGAACCAACATTAAAAGGGAAAGAGGTTAGAGAGACGCAGATCCAAGTCATTGATCAGCAAGAAGGAGAAGTTCTTCAATCGCCTACTACTCTAAGTATAAAGTCTCCACATATTGATGCTGCACTAGTATCAGTATTATATCGTATGTCTCAATTTGACAGTGACATTGATTCCTTTTCAACGGTTTACATTCCTCCTATTGAAGCTGCTCTTCATGCATCAACTTCATCAATGGTGACTGCTTCAATAGAAAACATGCATGATAATCTGAAAAATGTTTTTGATGCTAATCAAATGTATCCAAACACATCACAAATAACGCTTCCTGAAATTGATACATCTGCTGCAAGCTTTGATTGTTTCATGGCTAATGCTGATCATAATGCACCTTCCAGTCAAGCTTTTGTTGCAATTCAAACTGAGACATCTCCAAGAGTGACAACTGTGACTCAAAATGAATTTGTTGCTATTTCAAATACGATTGCCATTTCAAATGAAGACACGTTGAAACTTCCTCCATGGTTGAGTTCAGTTACTCTAAAGAGAAAGAAACATGCAATCTCTCCAGATGTATTTGATTTTCAGCAATTGAAGAGATCAAAGCCAAAAGCTGCAAAGAAGGCTAAAACCGTTTCACGGGTAGTTGTGGACAGCAACAAAATGAAGTATGCAGAGATAGCTGAACCCCTTGCAAACAAGTCACCTGAGGAGATGCAAGTTTCTGATTATAAATTCACAAGGGTGGATTTAGGCAAGCAAACACATGCTGGTATGATGCAAGATGCTCAAAATTCAGTAACTATTCTAACACAGTTACAATGAACTTTTGGCAAAGAAGGAAAAACTGAAAGAAGAGAATTCACAGCTCATCTCAGTCATTCAGAAGATTGCCAACTCTTTAGAATAGGTTAATCCATTAACTTCTTTCACTTTTGAAGAATCAGTTAAGCAATTGGAGAAAATTGCACAAAAATCCAAAGCAGTTGATTCTTGGGTAACACAGCTCATTGATCAAAGCATTCCAATGATTGAAAAGACATTACAAGTTCTAAACAATGTCAAAATAGCAAAAATAAAGTTGAATCAGACTTTGGATGCTTTCCAGCAAAGTTTAGATTCACTTGAAAAAGATTTGAAAATCTGGCATGAGATAGATCAAGTCAAGCTACAAATTCTATGTAGCAATTCAATCCTACCAAACAGAGAGAAATACATAGAATTTGAAGAACTTATGACAAATAAATCATTGGTTATTCAAGATCTCATCAAAGATATCCAGGCTACTCTAGAAATGAATAATGAAGTTCAGCAAGACATCCTTTCTAGCTTTGAGAAAATCCCTTGCACAGTTTTGAATCATGAAGGTGAATTACTTGCAGTTGATATGGTCACTACAGAGATCGCAACAAATCTTCATCAAGAGCTGGAATCAGAACATTTTACCATGGATTCGATTCACAAGTTTTTCAATCATAGAATGATCCTTGATAAAATGCAAACTGTTTATGAAGAGCATAGACTAGCAACGATAAGATATTTTGATGTAATTTTGAAGACTGTTGCAGTTGCCAAGAACACGCTAGGCCCCGATCCAGCTGAGTTGAAAGAAATTATCAGCAGATTTCAATCTTTCAAAGCTAGGATTGATATAGAATAAAATGTTTTATCTTTATGCATTTTTGTTTTCGACAAACTACATGTAAAAACAGATTTTGTAATCGCAAGTGTTTCTTTCACTTGCAATTTTGTAAATTGTAATTACATGTAATCTAATTACAAGTCAAAATAGTTTAGGACTTGTAATTTTGAATAAGTCAATTACAAGTAGTTGGTGGTTGAGAGAATTTTTCAAGTTAGTTAGGATCCTCCCACCTTTTTCTCATGACCTTTCTCCTATAAATACTTGAGAGGGTCCTTTGTAAACATATCTTTCTGGCAAGCAAGAAAACTCTAGAGAATTTTGTACTCATAAAGACTTTGAGCTTTATAATTACAAGTTGTTCATTTTCAAATAATATCAAAGAGTTGCAGATTTCAGACTTTGTGTTGAATTCTCACTTTGTGTCCATTGTGTTGTTATGTCATTTTGGGCATTGCTTTGTGATCATTTGAAAGTTGAGAAAGATTGCTAGAGAGAGCTTCAATTAATATATTTTCAGACTTTGTGCTGTCAATATTGAAGATTGAATTTATAGTTTAGAAGTTAAGAAGAATTGCAAGTCTTTGTGCTCGTGACGACTCCAATACATAAGTAGTTAATAGATACATCATGTCCACAGACTTTGTGCTGCCATATGCTGTATATTATCATTAGGATTATCTTTTAAAAGGGTAGATATGATTGCAGATTTTCAAGACTTTGAGCTTGAGGTTGTTTTCCCGTCCCGAAGGAAGTGACCGAAGTCTTTGAGCTTTTAGTAAACTTCATTTCCTTTCCACTAATTTTATTACAAACTGCTGTAAGAGTTTTATTTAGAAGTTAATCCTGCTTTTTCTGAAAAGAGAAAAAAGTTTAGTCTTTCCTGAAACAAGAGGAGAGATTATCGTTCTACCCGTATTTGTTTTTAGTTATTTAGATAGGGGGAGCCTTCCCTTAAATAGGAGAGTTTAACTCACACACTGTGTTGAAATTACCATTTTGCTAAACCTTCTTAGTTTACAAAATATTCAACCAACAATTTTTGGTGACTCCGCTGGGGAAACGAATGCATTTGAAAGTCTCTCGCTTTATTTTGAAGTCCAGTATTCTAAATCCGTTTACTTGGTTTTACCTTTACTTATACGCTGGAAGGAATTCGTTTTTACATTCATCGTAAGAAAGGACAAAGTTCTCAAGAAATATCTCTAGGTGAACAAGCTAAGTTTGAGTTGCTCACTAATATATCCTCTCTTTCACGAACTACTAGCTTCCCTCCATCCAAGAAGAAAAAGCCCGTCCCAAGTGAACTTTCATCCTTTTTCCTCAAGCCTTTGATTTCAGTTGTTCCTACTGTCCAAGCAATGGCTCAAGGTCCATGGGGAGCAGCTTTTGGTCCTCTAAATCTTACTCCACCTCTTCATGCTCTTCCACAAGGCTCACGCAAGAATCTACCCAAGTTTTATGGAGATGGTAAGCAGCACCCTGATGAACATATCAAGGCTTTATCTATGGCTTGTGGTGTTCTAGGAGTAGAACATCAAGATGTTGTTGTACGATTGTTTGTGGAAACACTACAAGGAATTGCAGCTGACTAGTTTTACAATCTGAGAGCTAGTGATATCACTAGTTGGGATACCCTCAAGAGTAAGTTTGAAGAATGTTTCAACCCCGCCGAAGATGAACATGCATTGTTGGCTCAACTGACCTAGATGAAGAAAGATACACATGAGAATATGCGTGAATTCATTGCAAAATTTAATAAACTAGCAAACAGAATTCCTGCTGATTCTTAGCCTACTCCTGCAAATCTCAAGTGTTTCTTCATCAACACCCAACTGCCAGAAGTCAGTTTTCTACTGAGAAGGGCAACTCCAACAACTTTGGCTCATGCTGAAGTTCTTGCTACAGAGATTGAAGATGATTTGATCTTGGCTGGGAAAATCCGCAAGGATCCCAATCGATTCAAAGGAAATTCCATTTATGAGTCTTCCACTTCAACTTCTACTGATCCTATGGTACAAAAGTTGGCTAATGAACTTCTTGCTTTAAAGAAGCAGGTTTCACAAGCTTCTTATGCTGCTCCGTACAAAGATATTCCTAGAAGGGCATATCCAAATTCTGCTTCCAACTATGCTGCCAAAAATCAGGCTAAATTGCCTCCTCCTCCCGAGAGGCTTGCACTTGAAGCTCCCCCAAAGAATGCAACAATTGGTTATTATGAAATAGATCGAGAAGAACTGTCTTCTAATGATTTTCAAGCAGAAGATGAAGCTATCTTTAATCAGGAAGATGAAGAAGCAGCTGGCGACTCCACTATACGATACATGCACTGTGATGATTCAACTGAAATTGAAAATATCGAGAGTCAAGCATATGCTGTTATGACACGATCCCAAACTCGGTTGGCTCAAAAGGATGAAGAAGCAAAGGTGAAAAAAAATGTTCAGTTGCCAGTGACCATTGCTAAGAGGGGGACGCCATTACCCAGTTTGACCAAGGATACTTCCAAAAATCAAGTAAGCAATTCTCCCACTGTTCTTTCTAGTGAGTCTAAGACCAATATATCAAACCCTAAAGCACTGGCTGAAAATATATCATCTATGTCTCTAGAAAATTCTTTCCAAGCTTTCGATATCATTGACCATGCTAGGAAGACTAAGATCCAAATGTTTGAAGTTGAGTATCTTCAAGCCAATCCTGACCAGTTTGAGAGATTGGTTAAATTTGTGAAAAGTAATGAAACTTGTCCTGTTTCAAATATCCCTATTGTTCAAGAACCCAAGAATCTTCCCAATAATCTGGTTATCATTCCATCTTTAGTTCCAGGAAAGATAGATCCTTTTTATATTTCCTTGCTTATTAATGGTTTCAAGTTAAGTAACTGTATTATAGATTCTGGTGCTTCAGATAATGTCATGCCAATCAAGGTAGCTGATTGCCTTGGATTAACTCTTACCAAAACTTTTGGCAATTGTTATTCCATGATAACAAACAAGTGCCCCTTGTTGGGCAAATCAAAGATGCACAATTCACCTTTGTAGCTTTTCCTGAGAAAAAGATAAAGATGACTGTCCTTGTTGCGGACGTTCCAGCTTCTTATGGGATGCTACTTGAACGTAACTTCTGTAAAGATGTAGGAGGCGAGCTCAACATGGACATGACAGAGGCCAAAGTTCCTGTTAAGGGCGTTGTGCAGGAGCTTGTTCCCGAAAGGGAAACCAAGTATATAGTGGTGAAGTCTGATGATCTGCATGCACAAATTCTTTTTGAATCTGCTGTTTTTGGGAACTATTATCTCCACATTGATGAAGTTTCTAAGTTTGTTGAAGATTGGCCTTCAAGTGATTCAAATTCTCCATTACTTTCAGCAAGCGAGGGATCTATTCAATCAAATGAAAATCAAGTATCAGAAGTTAATTCTTCCGATTCTCGAAATGGGATTGAAGATGTTTTATCTTCAAATGAAGATAAGGATATTCAATCATTTCCTCAACCAGAAGAAACCCATTCACACTTGATCGAAGAAGAAAATTCTGTTCCTTTTCAAAATGTATCTATTTTTGAAAAGGGCAGTTCTAGCAGTTCAAGTTCTAATGATAATCTCAGGTCAAATGATGTTTGGACTCTTGAATTCGATGGCAGTTGTGTTGCTAATAGTGTTGGAGCTGGTGTAGTTCTTATTTCTCCCAAGGGAGAGATTTTTCCTTATTCTTTCAAGCTGCAATTTGCTAATACCAACAACACAGCAGAATATGAATCATTGTTGTTGGGTATGGCTGTTGCATTAAACAGAGGAATCAAGAATCTTCACGCTTAGGGTGATGCTGAATTGGTTGTTTGTCAAGTAAGAAGTATATATCAGACAAAGAATGACAGGCTCAAACAATATCACAACTTAGTGTGGGAGAATATTGAGAGTTTTGATGCTTTCAGTATATCAGTGGTTCCACGTGATTTTAATGATAGAGCTGATTCTTTGGCAGTTTCAGCTACGCTATTAATTCCACATCTTTATTTTAATCAAGATAAATATATCATTGAATTGATCTGTAGGCCTAGCGTACCTGATAATTGGGATCATTGGTAGATTTTCAATGATGACAAACAGATTATTAACTTTCTTCACACTGAAGATGGTTTCAACAATCTGTATTTTGAAGGAAGTAATTCTTCTTCTTCCTCAGATTCCATGTCTGATACCTCATCGGAGCTAGATGAAGAAATTATTCAGCTAAAAGGTAATAAAATCCCTAAGGGGTTGGTTTCGTTGGAAAGACTTTTTGATAAGCATGATCGCTATATCAAAAGCCAACAAAAGGAAGTTAATTCTGATTCTCATATGGGATATGAGAAATATAACATTGGATCTAAAGAGAATCCAAAGTTCACCAACATCGGCAATAATTGTTCTCCTGAAGAGAAAGATCAGTTCATTCAACTCTTACACCAATATAGTGATGTATTGGCCTATTCTTATGACGATCTTAAGTCTTTTCAACCTGATGAAGTGCAGCATGAAATTCCGTTGAAGCTAGATGCAGTACCATTCAAGTAGAAGCAACGTCAGTATAATCCAAAGATCTCAGGTACTATTTACTCCGAGATTCAAAAAATGCTAGAGGCACGAATTATCTTTCCTATTCATCATTCAACATGGATAGCCAATATAGTTCCAGTGCGTAAGAAGAATGGAGAGATACGTATCTATGTTGATTTTTGTAATCTTAATCAATTGTCGCTTAAAGACAATTATCCATTGCCAATAATGGATCAAGTGCTGCAAACTGTTACTGGAGCTGAAATGATGTCTATGCTGGATGAATTTTTAGGTTACAATCAGATTGAGGTAAGTGAATCAGATCAATATAAAACCATGTTCACTACTCCTTGGGGTATGTTTGCATATCGCAGAATGCCCTTTGGATTGATCAATGCAGGAGCAACTTTTCAGAGAGCTATGGATCTTGCTTTCTGTGGTATCTTGGGAAAGTATATTGTAGTATATTTAGATGATCTCACCATCTTTTCTAAAGATCTTGAAAATCATCTTTTTCATTTGGAAAATGTGTTGAAAAGATGTCGCAAGCATGGGATTTCTCTTAATCCTAAAAAGTCAGTTTTTGGGGTTACTGAAGGGAAACTCCTTGGGCATATTGTTTCTAAAGAAGGAATTAAAATTGATCCTGAGCGAGTCAAGTCTATTCAAAATCTTTCTTTACCAGCCAGCAAGACTGCAGTCCATTCTTTCTTTGGAAAGATTAATTTCTTGAGAAGATTTGTGCCTGATTTTGCTAAGAAGACACGTCATATTGTTGATATGATGAAAGGGAAGTCTACTTTCTGTTGGAATGTTGAAGGCAGAGCTGCTTTTTCAGAAATTAAGGATGACATTGCTCATGCACCAGTGCTGGTTTGTCCTGATTACACCAAAGATTTCATAATGTATAGTTATGCTTCTGAACATACTATGTCAGCAATTCTTATGCAGACAAATCAAGAAGGGATTGAATCTCCCATTGCTTTTATGAGCTTTCCTTTGAAAGCTCATGAGCTTAAGTAATCCTTAATGGAAAAGAATGCTTTTTCTGTGGTAAAAGCGGTTAAATATTTCAGATTCTATATTCTGAATTCACATACCATTATTCTAGTTCCTGATACAACAGTTAAGTCTATCCTGACACAACAAGATTTTGGTTCAAGAAGAGGCAATTGGGTGGCTAAAATTCAAGAATATGATCTTGAAATCAAACCTACTAAACTGGTTCATGGAAGAGGCTTGTGTCAACTTATGGCTGAGAACAATTTAGAGGATGAAGAACAAAATGTTTTTGATGATCTTCCTAAGGTTGTGTTCGTTAGTACTACTGATGAATGGTACTCTAACATTGCCTATTTTCTGACCTATGGTGAATGCCCAACGCATCTGTCATTCAAACAAAAGAGAAATTTGAAGCTCAAAGCTGCAAATTATGTTCTTTGAGACAGTGGTTTATATAAATGAGCCATAGATGGTAATTTTCAACGCTGTGTTGATAAAGCTCAGCAAGATAGATTGCTAGAATTTTTTCATAGCTTGGCGTGTGGTGGACACTTCTCACTGCCGGTTACTGCACATAAGATCTTAAGAGCTAGATACTACTGGCCAACTCTCTTTCAGGACACTTATGAATGGGTACGCAAATGTGCAAAATGTCAGTAGTTTGTTGGCAAATAGAAGTTAGCAACATTACCTCTTAAGCCAGTAGTAATTGAAGAGCCTTTCAGAAAATGGGGTATTGACTTCATTGGTGTAATTAATCCTTCATCAAGTGTTGGACATTCTTATGTTCTTGCTGCGACGGATTATTTTACAAAATGGGTTGAGGCAATTCCAGTGAAACATGCTACTTCTGAAGTAGTTTGCAGATTTCTTAAAGAGAATATCATTTCCAGATTCGGTGTTCCATATAAGGTTGTGACGGATAATGCAGCTTCATTTTCCTCTTATGAGGTAACTCAATTTTGTTTTGATTATAGTATTATCTTGGCTCACTCTTCTGATTACTACCCTCAAGGTAATGGTCAAGCGAAATCAAGCAATAAAAATCTGGTTACCATAATCTGTAAGCTGGTTGATGAGAATAAAAGAACATGGCACAAAGTGTTGTTTGATGCTTTGTGGGCTGATCAAATCACACCCAAGAGGGCCATTGGTATGTCTCCATTCCAACTACTCTATGGACTAAATGCAGAAGTTCCTATAACTTTAGAGCTTCCAGTTCTTAAGTTAGCCAAGGCTATTGAAGAAGACACATTTGAAAGCTCCTTGGATAAATAGATAATGTATCTTTCACAGTTGGAGGAGCAGAGGTCACAAGTGGTGGATCATATCAATGACCATCAAAAGCAAGTCAAGGCTCTTTTTGATAAGAAAGCAAAGCAAAGAGCATTTCAAGTTGGAGATCGTGTTCTGCTTTGGGATAAAAGAAAAGAACCCAAAGGCATGCATGGAAAGTTTGATTCTCTATGGCGTGGTCCTTTCACAATTCATCAAATTGTTGGTGAAAATATTTTTCACTTGGCCTATAGAGATGGTACTCCATTTGCACTGCCTTACAATGGGCAGCATCTAAAGTACTACTTCAAGTAGCGCTTTGAAGAAATTTTGTACATAAGTCCTTAGTCTTTTTGTGTCTTTTGGTCTTTTATCTCTATTTCTTTTTTTGTTGTTTCTTGAGTCTTTTTGTTTTGTTGACTCCGTAGCCCAATGGATACTAAGGCATTTGCAGATTTTGGATTCTACTACCTTTGCTTGTTTTTCAATTGAAGGCAGTTCCCCAGTCGGAGCCAGCTGTTGTCCCTAATTTTTGACTTCTTAAAAATTGGGATAACCAATTGAAATTTTGATTAAATTTGAAGTTTTTCTTCTCTATGGCACGTAGTTCGAGGTGATAAGATCATAAAATCTCAATTTTAAGTCTATAGTCCTTTGGGTTACCCCTTTTTCCACATTCTCGTCCATTTTCGTCAATTTCTGAGTCATTTTCAGAATGTTTTTGGTCACATTCGGGTTTTTATAGCATCACTGCAAGTAGGAGATTTTGAACTTAATTACAAGTTGCTTTTTAAAAATTTCTTTTCCTTTGTAGGAAATTTTTGAAGCATTTGCAGTAATAGGAACTTTTTAAGTTCATTACAAGTTATTTTTCATAAAGTACTTGTAATTGTTCTTAGAAATTCCGATTTCCTTTAAAGATTATTTGTAGTAGCTTCTTAAAAGTCCAATTTGCTTTATTTTGTTTGCTTTTTTCTTATATAAGTCCGATTTTATTAAGAGACTTGTGAATACATTGTAAAAGCCCGATTTTCACTTGATTTCACTTGCAAGAGCATGACAAAAGTCTGAACTCACTTGTTAAGTGATCAAAAAGGCCCGATTTTGCAAAGTCACTTGTTAAGTGATTGAAAAAGTCCTATTTTCTTTTAAATCACTTCCAATGACATTTTAAAAAGCCCGAATGCTTGCAAAATCATTTGAAAACCCTAATTTTATTGAAAAGTCACTTGCAAACAGATTTTAAAAGCCCGACTTTGCAAAAGCATTTGCGTTTGTCATGTGAAAGTCTGATGCCATTCATTTTTTAAGCTGTTCGAGTCCTATTTTTCCTTTCTTCCTCTTTTCATGGAGATTTCATGAATTCACATGCTTAAAAATCGCGCTTTTACCTGTAAATATCCAAGTCTCTTTCATCTTCTGAGTTTGTGAATGTGCCTAGGGTTTCTTCTTCTTCTTTGTCTGCGAATTTTGCTACGGGTATGTTTCCTTTTCTTTCTTTCATTCTTGTATTTTGTTTTGTAAATATTTTAAATGCTTTTCATTAAAATGTTTTGCAAAATGTGTTTTTCATTTACGACTTTCTTTTTCATACGCGTTTTTATTCATTCGCCTTCATACGTTTTTCTGTTATACACTGAAACGTCATCTTCTTCGCAAATGTATTCGCCATTTCTCATTCATCCCATACATTTTCAGTCAAGAAAAACATGTTCCTCTTCTTTATGCTTTCTCATGAAAATGCGTTTCTATTTCTTCATTTTAGTGAAACATCATTTACTATTCTATGCATTTCCCATGTCTTTCATTGTCCATATGCCCTTTGTTTCCTCACATTTTATTTTACTCGCCCTCCATTTCATTTTATTTCTATACGTTTCAGCTGAGAATATGTGAAAATGTCTTATTGTTTTCTCCATTCGACCTTCATTAGCTTTCACTCCATTCACTCTCCAAACCATTTCGTTTTCATTCCATTTTTATACATTCTGTTTTCATACCATCCGTACTTCTCTCTCCATCCCCATTTCCATTTTCTGAAATAGAAAAAGAAATACAAAAAATGATACCTTTTGTGGCAAATCGAGGTTTTACTTATCTATTACAAATCAGAGATTTTAATAAAGAATGCAAGTTGTGAAAAGTATGTTTTTAAATCACTTGCAATAACCTTTTAAAATCCCGAAATGCTCTTCTACTTGCAATGTCTCCTCAAAACCCCGACATTCACTTTTCACTTGCAGTCGGCCCTCAAAATCCCGAAATACCATTAAGGTGCTTTAAAATCAGACTTTTTGCCTTTGACTGCAAATGCAATTTAAAAGTTTTGACTTGCACTTTGCAAAGTTGTAGTCTAACTTTTTCATTCATCATGAAAAGCATATGTCCTTTTCACTCGCAATCAGCCCTCAAAAACCCAAAATGAGTTATAATGCTCATTTCGTACCCTCACACAGCCAAATACCATTCTGAGTTTTAGCCTTCGCCATGTCTACGCCTGTAAATGTTAATGATGTTCTGACCTTATGGAACTTTCATCGTAGCCTTGCAGATTCTTGTTCGATGATGGAGGAACCTTCTTCTCCACCGAACAAAAAGATGAAGTATAAATATGACAAATACCAGAATGAGATTTCACCTTCTCATGTTGTCTCAAACATTGAGGAAATCAGAGATACGGAGATTGGGCATGTTGATATGTCCGAGTTTTTGGGAAGAACTGAGAAATCAACTTCTCATCCTATGAAGTTGCTATTGCAAAGTCATATTCATCTGGTTGCTTCCTTTCCTATTGTTTCCCTAGAACCAGAGTTCGTCCTTGCATGTGCAGCTCACTTTGATAGAGAATCCAGAACTATTAAAGATGATGATGGGAATGTAGTCATATGGTTTGATCTAGAAACCATTCATAGGGTTTTCAGAGTTCCAGACTCACCCATGTATTCAGATATTTCAATCAAGAGCGCTTTAGATCATTATGAGCATAAGAAGGAAGATTGTAAACAACACATTAATACCAAATGGCTTCTGAAGCGTCGAGCTGGTGTGTCTCGGTTGCCCAAGTTGTATCGATCTGACTTCAAAGAAGAAATCAATGATATCATCACTCTCTTGAGCAAAATTATGGGGTTGAAATTCTCTAATGTCTTTGAAAAATGGATGTACAAGTTCATTGTGGTGATTAGAAAGGAACAACACCCAATCTTCTAGGGTGAAATAATTAGTGATAGCTTATGTGAGCAGCTTGCACAAGTTCCTACCATGCTCACCTTCTATATGAATTCTTATATGGTTTATATAGCAGCTTCATTGAGACAGTTTCTAGGCCTTTCTATCGTCGAAGATAGATCTCTTGTCCCGATCAAGGAATACTATGATCAGCTGCCTTTGATTCCTAGCAAGATTCATTATAGAAGAGTTCAAGATGCGTTCTTTGGCTATTTCATGTGCCTTTTTGACAAGAACTTGCAGAACAACAGAGTATCAGATGTTGCTTGGAAAAAAGTTAATGAATATGGTTGCCTTTTTCTTCAGTTTCCTACTTTTACCTATATGAGGGTTGGCTATTTTGAAGATCAACCATACATGCTGCCGAGGTATCCAACTATTAAGATCATTTTAATGGAGCTAGCAAGACAGTTGATGACGGTGCATGCACGTCAAGCTACGCAACACAAAACTGGAGTGAGTATCTCATCTCATAAGCCATTACAGATTGGGAGATACTCCTTGACAAGCACTTCAAAGGCAAAAGCTATGGAAACTGAGATTTAGGAGGTTAAGATGAAAAGATTCAAGGCTAGAGCATATTTTGATTACAGAGGCATGAAGGACAAGATTAAGAGGGCCTTCACTCATGCGCATTGCCTTGAAGATATTTGGGCAGATCTCCAAACTGAGAAAGAAATCTATAAAATGGACTATAGCAGGCTTACAGTTGAACATGTTATTGATTTTAATCTCACTCTGATTCTAGAAGGAGTAATTGATGATGGGTTGATTCTAGATCCAGAATATGAAGAACAAAGAGTTGTTGATACTTCTATTCCAGCAATACAATGGTCTAATAAAGAATCAATTTCTATCTTCAACAGATTTCAGTCGATCTTGGCAAATACTAACTCTTGGCTCAAGAGTATAGGCGTCAAGACTATTAAAATCAGGGTTAATAATGAAGATGATTCAGCTGGACATGTTGGATTAAAATTAGAAGTCGGGGATAAATCCAAAGAAGGTGCTTCTTCTTCAGGAACGAGGATTAAGCTGAGAGTCAACCGTGTTGTAGAACAACCTTTGGAGGAACCAACATTAAAAGGAAAGAGGTTAGAGAGACGCAGATCCAAGTCATTGATCAACAAGAAGGAGAAGTTCTTCAATCTCCTACTACTCTAAGTATAAATTCTCCACATATTGATGTTGCACCATTATCAGTATTATCTCCTATGTCTCAATTTGACAATGAAATTGATTCCTTTTCAACGATTTACATTCCTCCTATTGAAGCTGCTCTTCATGCATCAACTTCATCAATGGTGACTGTTTCAATAGAAAACATGCATGATAATCTGGAAAATGTTTTTGATGCTAATCCATTGTATCCAAACACATCACAAATAACGCTTCCAGAAATTGATACATCTGCTGCAAGCTTTGATTGTTTCATGGCTAATGCTGATCATAATGCACCTTCCAGTCAAGCTTTTGTTGCAATTCAAACTGAGACATATCCAAGAGTGACAATTGTGACTCAAAATGAATCTGTTGTTGTTTCAAATACGATTTCCATTTCAAATGAAGACACGTTGAAACTTCCTCCATGGTTGAGTTCAGTTACTCTAAAGAGAAAGAAACATGCAATCTCTCCAGATGTATTTGATTTTCAGCATTTGAAGAGATCAAATCCAAAAGCTGCAAAGAAGGCTAAAACCGTTTCATGGGTAGTTGTGGACAGCAACAAAATGAAGTATGCAGAGATAGTTGAACCCCTTATAGACAAGTCACCTGAAGAGATGCAAGTTTCTGATTATAAATTCACAAGGGTGGATTTAGGCAAGCAGACACATGCTGGTATGATGCAAGATGCTCAAAATTCAGTAACTATTCTAACACATAGTTACAATGAACTTTTGGCAAAGAAGGAAAAACTGAAAGAAGAGAATTCACAACTCATCGCAGTCATTCAGAAGATTTCCAACTCTTCAGAACAGGTTAATCCATTAACTTCTTTCACTTCTAAAGAATCGGTTAAGCAATTGGAGAAAATTGCACAAAAAGCCAAAGCAGTTGATTCTTGGGTAACACAGCTCATTGATCAAAGCATTCCAATGATTGAAAAGACATTACAAGTTCTAAAAAAATTTAGAATAGGAAAAATAAAGTTGAATCAGACTTTGGAAGCTTTCCAGCAAAGTTTAGATTCACTTGAAAAAGATTTGAAAATCTGGCATGAGATAGATCAAGTCAAGCTACAAATTCTATTTAGCAATTCAATCCTACCAAACAGAGAGAAATACATAGAATTTGAAGAACTTATGAAAAATAAATCATTGGTTATTCAAGATCTCATCAAAGATATCCAGGCTACTCTAGAAATGAATAATGAAGTTCAGCAAGACATCCTTTCTAGCTTTGAGAAAATCCCTTGCACAGTTTTGAATCATGAAGGTGAATTACTTGCAGCTGATATGGTCACTACAGAGATGGCAGCAAATCTTCGTCAAGAGCTAGAATCAGAACATTTTACCATGGATTTGATTCACAAGTTTGTGAATCAAAGAATGATCCTTGATAAAATGCAAACTATTTATGAAGAGCATAGACTAGCAACGATAAGATATTTTGATGTAATTTTGAAGACTGTTGCAGTTGCCAAGAACACGCTAGGCCCCGATCCAGCTGAGTTGAAAGAAATTATCAACAGATTTCAATCTTTCAAAGCTAGGATTGATATAGAATAAAATATTTTATCTTTATGCATTTTTGTTTTCAGCAAACTACATGTAAAAACAGATTTTGTAATCGCAAGTGTTTCTTTCACTTGCAATTTTGTAAATTGTAATTACATGTAATCTAATTACAAGTCAAAATAGTTTAGGACTTGTAATTTTGAATAAGTCAATTACAAGTAGTTGGTGGTTGAGAGAATTTCTCAAGTTAGTTAGGAACCTCCCACCTTTTTCTCAAGACCTCTCTCCTATAAATACTTGAGAGGGTCCTTTGTAAACATATCTTTTTGGCAAGCAAGAAAACTCTAGAGAATTTTGTACTCATAAAGACTTTGAGCTTTATAATTACAAGTTGTTCATTTTCAAATAATATCAAAGAGTTGCAGATTTCATACTTTGTGTTGAATTATCACTTTGTGTCCATTGTGTTCTTATGTCATTTTGGGCATTGCTTTGTGATCATTTGAAAGTTGAGAAAGATTGCTAGAGAGAGCTTCAATTAATATATTTTCAGACTTTGTGATGTCAATATTGAAGATTGAATTTATAGTTTAGAAGTTAAGAAGAATTACAAGTCTTTGTGCTCGTGACGATTCCAATACATAAGTAGTTAATAGATACATCATGTCCACAGACTTTGTGCTGCCATATGCTGTATATTATCATTAGGATTATCTTTTAAAAGGGTAGATAGGATTGCATATTTTCAAGACTTTGAGCTTGAGGTTGTTTTCCCATCCTGAAGGAAGTGGCAGAAGTCTTTGAGCTTTCAGGAAACTTCATTTCCTTTCCACTGATTTTATTACAAACTGCTGTAAGAGTTTTATTTAGAAGTTAATCTTGCTTTTTTTGAAAAGAGAAAAAAATTTAGTCTTTCCTGAAACAAGAGGAGAGATTATCGTTCTACTCATATTTGTTTTTAGTTATTTAGATAGGGGGAGCCTTCGCTTAAATAGGAGAGTTTAACTCACACACTATGTTGAAATTACCATTTTGATAAACCTTCTCAGTTTACAAATTATTCAACCAACAACCTCTAAGGATGAAATCCCTAGGGACAAGTAGTAGCACTTGGATTTTTTCAAAGGTATTTGCTCTTCTAAAGGGTTTCTAATTTGATGACCTTGTTAAATGTTTGTTTTCAAGATCTTGGATCCAAGAAGTGTGTTTAACTGACTCAAAGATTGCACAACCCTAGGATGGAAAATAAAATATTTTTTGAATTCTCACTTGGATAAATCCAGCTATGTTTATTCAAAGCGAATGATTAGAAGCTTGACCACACTGGCTTCCGTCCACGACACTCACTTGTACAGGTCAGCCAAGCTTCAGTTCTCATGAATCTCCCATGATGAACTTTTCATCTCTACAAAGAATCGTAAATATGTGGGATGGCTCTGGAGGTCCGACCTCCTGTCGCCAACAAATATTGGGATTTTGGATTCTAAACAAAGGTTCGTAGTAAGGGAATCCAATTTAGGGGGTGGAATGATAAAATCCTTGTGAGAAATCTCCCAACCCTTAGAACAAGGGATTTATGCATCATAAAGATATTGGGGGAGAGTTATCATGCATTGCTTCCCATTGTTTATAATTTTTATCACAACAACAAATTTATATAGCGGTTTGGAAGAGCTTGGCTTATGCTCGTTACCACTTGGGTTGTTCCCTTGGGGTGAGTACTTTTTCCGACCAAGGCAGACCCTCTAAATGTAAAAAGAAGTGAGTAGGTACACCTATAGTTCGATCAATCTTTATTTGTGTGAACAAAGAGAGAACACACGCAATATCCTTTCTCACGCTAGCAAGATTTTGTTCAATTTTAAAAACCCAATTTTGAAATGTGGAGGCACTCTTTTAGACAAACTAATATCACTGTGAAGTGCGAGAGAAGTGCATATGCATTTGGATGATATTAGTTTGTAAAGAAGACTACAAAACAAGATAGACAAAAGTTCATTTTAAATCCTTGAAGACAATAGTGAGTTATTTTTAAAGCACCAAACTTGAGTGTGGATTTGATTGTTCAATTTTAACCAAATCCAAAAACTAGTGAGTTTCTAATGTTCTTTTTGACCAACTTTGACAAAGCTTGTGTAGATGGTTAATTTTAAGCCCAAAGTAATGCTAGTTGGTCCTAAAGCATGAATGAAAAATAACATATGATGGGTTATTTTCCCATGAGTGCTTGAAAACACTATTACAATGGATATCAAATGCTTTTTCTTTCACTTCAATGCTCCATGTTCCTCTTAAAACCTACAATCAATGCTCAAAATCTTAGATGAGACCAAGAAACAAGAAGATATGAGGGTTAGATGAATGATTAAGCATAAAAACATAAACTTAGACCAAGTTTCGCTTGTGATTTGAAATTAGGGGTGAAAATTTGAAAATTTTAACTCTATAAAAGTTAATAAATACCTACACCATTGCATATATTATGAAATTATACCCCATTTCAAAAAAAAAAATCTTCAAAAAAGGCCACTGTATGACCAAGCTATGGTCATTTTAAGATTGACTATAAAAAGCAAAAAAAAAATGTATATATTTATAAACAGAGTATATGCACTAAAATAGAGAGTATATGCGCTAAAATATCATGTATATGCACTGAAACAAGAGATAAATGTGCTAGAATAGGAGGTAAATGCACTGGAACAGGAGGTAAATGCGTTGTTTTGGGCTATGGATGCACTATTACAAGGCCTTGATGCTCCAAAAGTCACCACCAACGTGATGAAACAGACAATGGATGTGCTAGATTGGAATTCATGAACAAACTTGTTGACGAAACTTGTAAGAAAAATATTATGAATGGGAAGAAGGCCCCATAGTGGTGCCAAAATGTGAACACTTCAACCTAGACCTGTTCAAACATGGACAAACAAACAAACATTAGTCCTCAAACAAGTTTAAACCAAACATTCCCTATGAAATTCATTCAAGCATAAGAACAAGAAAACAACATAAAATATCAACTAAAAGCTAATGAAATCTCATTCAAATGCTCAAACTAGCATCCCATAGGGGAATTGATGCTTCTATGATGTGGAAAGAATCCCTTTCCCAATTCCTTGATAATCTTGATGATGATTGATTGATCCTTGATGAAAAATGCCAATAACCTAGCTATGGATGATGAATTCTATGATGACTTGGATGAAAATGTGAATGAACTTGCATAAACTTGTGGATAATAACCTTGCATCAAAATCTAGATGATTTTGGATCCCAACTTAATATAGAAGGCCTCTATTTATAATGGAGAAGGTTTGAAGAATGAAGAATAGGATGAATGTGGGATTAAAAAGGGAACCAATGGCATTGTGCCACTTGTCAACATGCTAATGAAGGTTAGTGGAGCACATTTTGAACAATGTGCATGTTAAATGCATGTAGGTGAAATTTGAATTTAAAGAAGCTGACGCAAAGAGGGATGTAAGAGGAATGAATGCCAAGTTGGCCTTGGCTGAGAGGACATGTAAGAGCCTTTACCAAGTTGAGCAGTGCACCCTTTGGGAGGGAGAACAAAATATGGAATATTCCAAGAATATGCCATATTTGAATGGAAATAGGAGAAATTAATAAATCAAATAAATTGATTTACATGTGCAACTTGCAGAAGCTAGAGGAATGGAGGATTAGTGTTAGGAGTTAATTGATCTAGGATTAATTAACTTAGATGAACTTAGTTGATTGTGACATTTAATTTAAATGCTTAAATTTATTTAAATCAAATGAGAGGATATTGGAAGATTAGTAATTTAATTAAATAAATTTGATTTATTCAATTAAATGAAGAATATTAGGATTTAATTAAATAAATTTGGATTTTATTTAATCAAAGAGAGAATATTAAGATTTAATTAAATAAAGTTGATTCGGTTTAATCAAAGGAGGAATTTTTGATGAATTAATTAAAAACAAATTATCTCACCAATTGGTTAGTAAAGAAATAATCAAGGAAGACCAAAGATAGTTAATTAGAATTGAGTGTATTATATCAATCGTGATATTTCGAAAAGTTCACATCTTTATAAAGTAAAAAATAATATTACTAATATATTAAAAACCAAAATACAAATTAAAAATCAAACATACAAACTTAACATAATGAGATATAATGTATAATAGTAATTATTAAAATTATGTGAATGTTAATATATTAATTTTATAATTGTACATTTTAGATTTATAAAATAATATTATATAAAAATATTATTAGATATTTCATTAAGAATATTTTGTAAAAAAAATATTTTAATATAAAAAATATTAGTTTTCAATTAAGAATATATTTTAATATATATAATTTTCACATTAACACCTACGTTCTAGTGGATCCTTCCAATTTTTAGGACTACACGCTTAGATACCAATTGACACAGACAAAAAATACAACCTCCCTCACTCAACAAAACCAAATATTCATACAAATTTCTAACTTCATATAGGCAATACATTGCCCCAAAAATTTGCAGCAAACTAATTTTTATATAGGTTCACCAAAATTCCTAAATTTAATTCCAACACAATTTAAATTCACAGTTGCACTTGTCAATTAATTTCAGATTTCACCCACCAACAATTTATATTACACTCTAATGTCACATCAAATTACAAGGTAAATTCCCTCATATATTCATGACATCAAATTATCAGTTTGGTTCTCTTCCCAGGGAATTCCCTCTTGGAAAATTTATTTCTTCTACACATTGTTCACTTATGCACTCCCACTTCTCATGCAACTCAATGCCCTTCCTCTATAATATGCATTATATTTCTTGTATTTAAAATGTCAATACCATATTTGGACAGGGTATGCCTATGTCTATCACGTGAACCTTCATTATCTTTATCTTATTTATCCACCCACGCATCGTAATCCACCTGCAACCCAGCCTATTGTAACCTCTATCCTCCTTTCGTACGAACGACCCAAACTTTAGCCCTCATTTTGTCTCCATTTCTTCAAGCTACCCCAACACTCCCACGCAACCTACCTCCCTTGTTTCTTTTCTTTATGCATTTTTATTTCATATTAATTGGTTGTCACTGGTGTGACTCTTCTCATTCTCCCCTCTCATTTTCTAGCATTGTCTCCTCTCTTTTTTTAATGGAATCCATCATTTTTATTTTGTTTATTTTTCTCATCTCATAGTAGCTATGCCTTTTCATCCCCCCTGTTTAATAGCGAGATTTAAATATTTTATTTCTTATTTTTTTTGCTAATAAATCAATAACCATTTCCCTCTTAAAAATTTGAAGAAGACTAATTATGTAAATTGATAAAGTTGAGTGTCAACAGGCGAAAAATGCAAAGTGTTATGTTTTGTTCAAAAAAATTCTCTAACATGTGTTATGACCCCCTCAAGTCCTTTGCGAAGGGATTTTGCTCCAACCCTCGTAAATTTTGAAAATTTAAACACTTTTTGTAAACCAACGGTATTAATAACACAAAATTTCAGCATTAATTTCTTCCAAATGGTGAAATATATGTCTTTGATTATTTTTGCACATTTGACATGGTACCTCCAAGAATGCCCCTACAAAAGGATTCTGCTCTAGCTCTTACAAATTTTTGGGAATAAATTTTACAAAAGTGCCTACGAAGTGTCAAAACTATGAACAGGTAAAAGTTTGATTCTAGTAATTCTTTATTGACTTTGAAGTTCTATGATGTCGAGAGATGACAATGAAAATCAAACCAAAACAAAACTAAAAATCAAACTTGAAAATGTTTTGAGTGATGTTGATTGCCAGTTTGCCTAGATGCTCTGCATGAAGTTTTCTCAACTAATGTTATTGGGCCAAAAAATAAGGAATTTATCTTTAAGTTGTTTGCATCAATTGAATGTAGGTCAATTCATTCAACATAAGCATTACCTTTATTTGTGGCATAACCAAATAGGCAAACCAATTTTTTCCACTCTCAACAATATCTATTTGTGGCATATGATCTACCTCAAAGGAATACTTGCAATAAAACTGTTAAGTTAAAATGAAAACAACTAACTGTTAACAAAAAGTAAACTTAACAACCTATAACTGACAACCAGAGTGGGTGCTCCAGAATTTCAAATAAATGAAACTAAAAGATAGAAAACTTAAACTATGACCTGCAAGAATAATTGATAGAGCTCGACACATACAACTAACATTCATCCACATTTATCATGTGCAAAATAAAAGTAACAAAATTGAAAATTGAAAATACTTATCTATCTATTCTACGTGATTCCCTTGAGAGGACAACTCTCAGGTGTTTTAACGCTTAACTTAGATCACATGAACTTTTGTATCTTCAAAATGAATTCATCCATAACAATTCCATTGCACAAAGCTAGTAACTCAGAATAAGACTGGCAAAGCTTATTTTATTCATATTAGAAAAAATGTAACATAGAGACATAGTTCAAAGCATATTATAACATCATAATGGTATCATTGTTTCATTGTTTATGGTGGTTACATATATATACTAAACTGCTAACAAAATCCTAGATTTTAGATGGTGGAAGATCACCATTGAAAAATTATTCTAACAAAATTTTAACTAACCAACACACTAAGGTCCATAACATAAAACATATTAAAGGCTCAAAGAGGAGCCATAAAATTTTTAAACATAAATAAAATAGAAAGCATTAAAAGACTTGTTCCACTATGCACTCCACAATTTCCAACGTCTAGAGTTCCAGTGCTTAATCTTCAACTGGTTGAAGTCCACTCAGTTGTGCATAATGAACTATACAATGTTTGAAAGCTACACCACTACATTAGCGTTATTCAACTAATTTCAATTGATTTAGGAAATACATATTATACATCATTTTATAAAAAGTAAGCAATTATTAATCCAAAAAATAAACAATTGGCAGGGTAAAAGTGACTGGGAGAAATAAGGAAGGGTATTTGGCTTATTATATTCATGAGGTTATTTATACATCATCAGGAGATTGTCTACAAGCCAAAATAGGAAGGGGTTCTTGGGCTACAACAAGCCAACCTTAATGGTCAAGCTTTAGCTGCTAAGTTATATTAGCGGTGGTGTAATGAAAAGGATCATATTTGGGTGCAGATTATTTCTACTAAGTACCTATGGGGTGTTGCGAAGGATGAGGTTCCTCAGGTTGGGCTATTTGGGAGAGGTTTTGTCATTTGGGAAACTCTCAAAAAGGGGGCTAAGTTGATCAAAGATTGTCTATTATGGATATGCAATAGGGGAACTGTGGCTCTCTTTTGGTTTGATTCCTGGGATGGATCTCCCCTAATACTAACCAAGTACGCTCATTTGTTGAACCTCTGTCATCGCTTCTTGGAGTTTGGTTGGTCCTAGGTGGTGGACTTTAAATCAAATCAACTCTGGGGAAATGTGGGAGTGTCTAGATAGAAGGGTCCCATTGAGTGGCATGTTGGGGGTTCAGAGGCTAATCAAGCAAAGTTAAGGGCCATTTTAGCTGGTAGACAATGCAACTCTCTTAGCTCACCTGATATCTTGGCTTGGAGTACTGATCCTAAGGGGACCTATGTGGTGGCCAGTAGATATCAAGAGCTAAACCGTAAGAAAAATGGGGCGATGGAGGTTTTGTGGTGGAAAAATGCATGGAATAATTTTTCTTGGCCTAAGTGTAATGACTTTGTGTGGACTCTTGCATGGAATAGGTTCCTTACTTGGGAAAACCTTAGGAAGCATGGCTTTCATGGTCCTTCAATTTGTGTTCTTTGTGGCAATAGTGAAGAGGACTCTCCCTATTTGTTTTTTCACTATTCCTTTTCTAAAGTTATTTGGCATCTTTGGTGGGATGTGTGGAGGCATGCCTATGTTCATGCTTCTTCTCCGATTGAGTTTTGAAGTCTAGGGGGACCCCTGAAATAGGCCTCATTCCTTTAGGTTGTGTGGAATATTTGTCCCACTTTCATTCTTTAGCAAATTTGGTTCAAAAGGAATCATAGGGTTTTTCACAATTGTAAGTTGGCAATTCATTAGGTTTGGCAGCATGTGTTGGGCATGGTTCAGGAGACTATGGGAGCTAAGTGTGAGGTTTCCCTCCCCTTTGATAAGGGGGATGATGCTATAGCATCGTGTTTGGGCCTTCATGATCTAACCCCTAGGTCTCCCTGTGTTAGAAGGGGTCACTAGTTTAGAAGGACAACTCAGAGAGACGGTCAGTGGTCCCCACTTCCTACTAATGTTTTAAAGATTAACATTGATGGTTCTTCTAGAGGAAATCCTAATCATGCTAGGATTGACAAAGTTGGAAGGGATAGCACTGGTAAGGCCATTTTCTTCTTCTCTATTTATAAGGGGCAGTAGACAAACAATTTCATGGAAGGGTTGGTGATTCTCACTACCATTGAAAGAGCTTGTACTCTTAGATAGCATAAGATTATTTGTGAGTTAGATTCTCAAATCCTTATTGATATACTGGATGATTTGATGTTGGATGGATTCTTAGATTGAGTTTTATGCTTGATTTTATTTACTTTTCCCATATTCCTTGGGAATGGAACAAGGTTGTTGATTGTTTGGCTAAATGGGCCTGAGATAATGTCGGGGATTTGTAGGTGGATAGTTGGGAGCATTTATCTTGGGATTATTCCCAAGCATTAGATAAGCTCATTACTAAGGATATGGAAAGTTGATGGCTTTGGTTGGTTGGTTTCTTTGGGTTTTTGGATGGTGGTATGTGATATCTATTTCTGGTACTGGGTGCTTGTTTTGGACCTACCTTTCTTTGTATGATTGGTTTCTCTTTATTTAATAAAAAAATTACAGTTGGTTGGTTTCTTTGGGTTTTTGGATGGTGGTATGTGATATCTATTTCTGGTACTGGGTGCTTGTTTTGGACCTACCTTTCTTTGTATGATTTGTTTCTCTTTATTTAATAAAAAAATTACCCTTCTCATCAAAAATAAATAGATAATAAATTATAATTAAATACGAGAGTTTTATCGATGGTGAATTATGGTTAATAATTAATTTAATTAATATGTGTGGAGTTGTCACCTTTAGGGTGTCTACATATTTTCCCTCTTTGATATGATGGTGTGACTAAAGAAGTGACATCATGCCAAATAAGAAAAAATATACCCTATTTGGTTGGAAAAGGAAGGTGGAATGATGCCCGCTCAAGAGGTCACCCAAAAAAGAGGTTTCAAGGTGAACTCTCAAAAAAATAAGAATAAAATTAGGAAGTGTAAAGGAGGATGAATGGAGGGGATTAGATAAGGTAAGAAGGAAAAAGGATGAAAAATGAGAAAATGCAAAAGAAAAATGGAAAATGTGGGGGTCTAGTACAAAAGGGCTAGGGCTTGAGGGGAAAATGGGCTTGTGGGGCCTATAAATAAGCCATTGGGGGTCCATTCCAATTTATTTTCACTCTCAAGTTTGGGAGATCAGAGCTCTATAGGTGCGGTGAGGATTGGATAACATGGTGCAGATTCCACATTATACACATTGTGCAAAGCGTGTTTGGATGTACCCATGAGTTGAGGATGTAGAGGCATCAATATGTACCACTAACCAAGGTCCTATGGTTAGGTTTAGGTGTAATAAATGCTATAGATAGTAGGGAGAAACATAGGCTCTACTCTATAAAGCGACACTTGTGTGGTTGCATTTAGTGCCTACATTACTAGATTAATTCTTCAATTGGTGGCTTAGCACCTATGCATGGTTTAGTGCAAACATAAGAAAGAATCTCATTTTCATGGGCTTAGGCATGAATACGTTATTGTATCACTTTTTCTAGTTAGGATGTTGCTTGTGTAGGATAGGTAATGCTTACACTAGAGTAGTATTTTTGTTGGGGGATTAGTACTTTTGAAGAATAGTACTATCACAAAAAGGATTAGTGCTTACACTGAATAGAACTTATGTGGGATAGAATGGTGTTTGCATTGATTGGGGAGGGTAGGATTAGGTATACTTATGGGTAACACTAATGACTTGGCTTAGATATAATGCAAGTGTGATTGTCACCATTGCATACTTAAGAGAGGTAAACGATGATGATGAGGTTGTAGCCTCCCCTTTTAGACCTAGATGAGGAGTTCTTGGTGACCATGGGATTATACAAGGTTAGGAAATGGCCAGAGATCTAAGCTCATTGGGAAATGATGACTACCCTAGTGGAGAGGTAAAAATCAAAGACTAACACCTTTCATGTGCCAAAGAGGGAGATGGCTATCACATTGGAGGATGTCAAGAGGATCCTATACATCTCGATTCGAGGGGAGATAGTGGAGTGTGATGACGAGACTAGTTAGATATACCTAGAGAATCTATTCATGTCGAATGACTTTCCAATGTAGGGTATAGATATTGATCTAGGACAAGTATTGGCTACACTACTTATATTGCCCCTATATGTCATTGGATTGATTAGCAATATTCTCATGCTTGATAGGAAATCTTGCAAATTTTTAGTTGGTTGGTCATGAGTTTTATATAAGATGCTATCAGAGGAGACTGTATATGGCTAGGGGTATTTCCTATTGGTATAGTTCTATCAAAACCTATATATGGTGATGTTATGAGCAACGAAGAGCTTGAGATATGAAGTAACACTACTTATCTAGGCATGAGAGTATATTGTTGTGTTGGGACTGGTATCTCTAAGACGAGTAGCAGGTCAACCCTATGTATACTTATATGGAGGATAAATGATCATACTCAAATGGGTGACATGTTCTATTGGTTCCAAGTTATTGATGAAATTGATGAGGTTACATGGAGGCCATGGCGAGCATGTGAGGCTTGGGATGATGATCATTTTCCATATTCCTAGACCACATACTTATTGATTGGGAGGATTATACATATCATTGAGCATTATCTATCAGATAGGGTACTACAAAATTTTGGGCTTCAATAGAATTTGTAGAGAAGGGAAATGGTTTTTGCATAGGTGACTCGAGAAAATAGAATATGTAGGATGCTTGTATATCTTGTATGGGCCCAATCATCATGGTTGAGCATGAAGCCAGTTACTTGGGTACAGTGATTGGATGTAGAGGATGTAGGAGAGACACCAAATCATGTAGCATGGTGTTTAGTAGAAGATAGTTAGACTGATGATTCCTATTAAGGAGGGAGCATGAGGAGGAGGTGATGATGAAGGAAATGGTGAGGATGAAGGAGGAGCAGAGGGTGGAGGTGGTGAAGATGATGCAAATGGTGGATATGGTGGTGGGAGGATAGATAGGGAGAGAGGGAGAGGGAGACAACCTAGGGGAACACATAGGAGGTAGGACCTTCAAGACCTATAGAATAAGGAGGAGATGAGGGAGAGGATATGGACATAGATTATGGATAGGAATGCTAGGAGGA
>VDFB02058242.1:271382881-271418782 GCA_007258455.2 Sequoia sempervirens | reverse complement strand
GATTGAAAAAGAAATAGGGTCGCATCTACAAATTCTACCACTTATGTTGGTCACACAGGGGTGCTTCTATGGATTTTGCCACATCTGTAGGTAATGCTAACATGTTTGACTGTTACTTTTGTATCTTTGTTTTCTTATAGTAATTTTTTTTATTTCAGATTTTCATTTAACCCTAACCTTTTTTGTTTTTTGTTGTATACTTTTTTTATCTAACTTCTTTGTGTAGCATTCATTTTGGAGAAGAAAACTTTTTCAAACTACTAATCCATTTGTGCTTGTAGGGTTTCAATTGGTCCAAGGCAAAGCAATTGAAACTACTAATACATTTCTTGCAATTTCCTTATCAAAGATTATTATTAGAACTAGTTTTCTTTCTTGCTTTCTAGATTAGCAAAAAAATTCAATTGCATTTGGTGTTCTAAAAATCAATTTGTTTGTCGTGCTTAGTAGGCTAGAGAGTATGTATCCTCTCCCCTTGTGCTTCATGTGATCTTGGGTGAGGAGAAATACCTCTAGTTTAAACTTTTATTTTTTTTAACCAAAGGATTTGTCTATGTATCCTCTCCCCTTATGCTGCGTGTGAATCTTGGGTGATGAGAAATAGCAACATGAATCATTCCCTTATTATTAGGAGGGCTACCTAAGGATTTCATCACCTTAGGGTTTGACCTCAAGCACAATTTTTTGATGATATATATCAAAGGGATGAGAGAAAATTGTAGTTCTATCCACTTGTGCCATGCAAGGAATTATGATGAGGTAAAAATAACCTCATCAATATATTGGACTCAATATGCAAACTTATACCTTTCAGCTCAATTTACCTTGCCAATTAATTACCTTTAGGATAAATAATTTCTCTCTTTTTATGAATAAGTGTGCAAACTTTATTTCTTGAAATTAGTCGAAATAAGCTAATTAATGTTGATTTAATAGTTTAGTTCTTGAGCATTCCATAGGTAAACTTCCACCACCGATTAGCATTCCAGTCAAGAGGGAATTAACATAGGTTTCAACACCATTGAAGACAAGTGAGTGGGTGTCAGAATTTCAGGAGCATATGTTATGGATCGAGTCTTCATAGTTTTTGTTATTTTTAGTTCTAAAACTTTATGGCTCGTACCAAGCCTCTTTAATACTTCATGTTATGGGATTTAAAGTCCATTAGTTGTTGGCAATCTGTTGAAGAATTTATTAACTAGAATGTAGAATTTTGTTAACTGCTTTCATATAAATATGCAACTGTTGAAAACGATGAATACAGAAGAATATTGTTATGCTACCGATATGTCTTTTAAAAAAAGTTAAACTACCATATGAATAAAAATGAGTTTTCCTGCCACTCTTTGAATTACTGAGCAATGTGAATGGAGCCTTTTGAATGAAGTAACTTGGAGATTACTAGTGCATGTGATTTGAGATAGTTGTAGAGACACCTGAGAGCTGGCCACTTTAGGGTTATAGATAGATAAGTATTTTACTTCTCTTTCTATATTTTATTTTAGTAGATAATAATTGAAATTAGAATTTATTTTCATGTGTGTGTCATGCTGCCAATGTTAATCCTGCAGGTTGTAGCTAGGTCTGTAGTCTTTGAATTCAGAATCTAAAATTTCGGAGCACCTTCCTTTAGTTGTTTCAGATTGTTAAATTGTTTCATGCTAAGTTGTTTGGATTGTTATCTTTTGCACTAGATAAATGTTTCCTAATTTCTTTACAAGTTTTACTTCTTCAACAATTTATACATTCTTTAGATTAATCATTTCCATGCTTTCTAGCTTAGTGGTGATGTTTTTTAGATTCATAGTTTTATGCTTTCTAGTTTAATTATTTCTAGCTTTCTAGATAGATGATTTCCTGCTTTCTAAGTTTAGAGGCTCTCTAGTTTAGATTTTTATTCAGCTGTTTGGTATTTAAAAAACCTGAGAGAGAGATAGTTGAGATGTCTTCTATTGCATACAACCTTTGGACACTACCTAGTTGATATATTAATGTGTTTATTAACTAAAGTGTTAGAACCTGACGATAACCTATCACTTTTTTGTGTTGTTGCTGGGGAGCCTTTTTCTAGTGTTAGTAGGAGATATCTTGGATACCTCTTTTAGGGATAGAAATAGTCCTTTGACTTCTTTTCTGCATGGTTAGGAAACAAGGCCCCCATGGAAGATTCATACCAAAAACCCCCAGTCGATGTACCAACACCAAGTAGGGAGGAAGGAAACTCATATCAAGAACTTACTGAGGAATTGACCAAATAGGGTCAACCTAAGACCTTCCCACATACCCCAGAAAGAGAACATATAGTTGTAGAGAAGTATATTCCTTTGCAAACTCCTGAACCTTTCCCAACTGAGCGAACTTTGAACGAGAGTCATATTCTCTTCAACATCATGGGTGACCGTAGAAATGTCGCCAACAACAATGATAACCCTCCACCACCATGCACATTCACTTATCCTATTGCTATTGATGCAGATGATGATACGACAATGAAAAATATCTCACCAACCTTCTTGCCAACCTTTCGAGGTTTGTCTACTGAGGACCCTGATCAAATTCTATTTGAGTTTAAAGTCTTATGTCAAACATATGACTACAATAATGATAATAAGAAACTAAAGATTTTCCCTTCCACTCTGAAAGACTCAGCTATGCGCTGATTTATGGGATTAGCTTCTCAGTCAATAACCTCCTGGGATGAAATGGAGTCTGCCTTTTTGGAGAAGTAACAAAGTTACTGTAGGGTCAGTGATAGGAAAGAAGAACTGTTCAAGATAAGGCAAAATGAGGATGAAAGTTTAGAGGATTACCTAGATAAGTTTATCTTCTTATCTAAACACTGTGGTGGAGAAGTCATAAGTTTTGATATTTTGAAGACTCTATTCCTTAAAGGTCTCGATGATGACGCTTGGTCTCGATGACGACGCTTGGAGGAACTTGGATTTAATGGGAAAAGGAGACGTGTCCTAATTGGGATTGGATGATATTATGGAACCGTGTCAAAATTTTGGGGAATCAGGAAGTCCACTCTCTTTAAAGGTTCCAATGACATAGGAAAACTTCATGAAGAGCTAGCCAACTTCAAGACCAACATCCTAGTTCAGTTAAACACCACTTTAGATGGCATACAAGCTAAAACATGGAATCCTAAAAAATTGTCTATTTATTGCCCTAGGTGCCGAAAAAAACATTTGCTAAGGGAATGTCCTTTGGAAAAAGTTGACAAGATTGATGTTTGTCAAGTATGTGACAAAAATCACCCCACCGATCAGTGTGAACTTCTTCATTCCATCAAGAATTCCAAGAAAAGGACAACCCCAGTTGAGGAAGAAGTAAACGTTGTAAATCAAAGAACTAGAGGAATTTTTTCCTATGGTCAGAACTCAAACCCTAATTGGAGACCCCAAACTAATTGGAACAGTAATCAATGGGAAACACCCTGGCCACAAGCACCACCTCCAGTTTTCCCTAATTGGGGAACCTATCCTTTGGACCACCTGAATGGGAAAATCAATCTTGGGGTAACCCTCAGTGGCCTAAGTAGCCTCAACAATAGTGGTACCCTCAAAATCCCATTCCTCAATGGAACCAATCTCAGCATCAGTTTTACATTGGCCCCAGGAGGATCCCTACTCAACAACAAAATCTTCAACCACCTCCCCAAAACACTCAACAAAATGAACTAGTTAACCAACCACCACTTCCAGCACAGCCAATTCCAAACCCAAAGAACAATCACCCAAATACTCCGGTATATTCTACTGAACAAGACAATATCACTGGACTTAACACCATACATTGTGGAAATCTGTAATTGAGGTCTGGAAAGACACTTCCGCAACCGACTATTGAAGAAATCCTAGATGAACCTATCAAGAAGTTTGTTGAGAAAACCACAATAATTCCCACATCCGTAGAAAAAATCCCAGAAACTACGCAACATAAGCCCGACCCACCATCTTTAGCTGGAGCTTCTGACCTACCTCAGGAGGAGGGGGGTCAGTCTCCAACTGAACTTCCGAAGGACCCCACGCCTAAAGAAAAAATTAAAGAACCTTTTCTGGAGTGTCTGAAACCAATTCCTATGAAAGATGCTCTGAAAATGACCTCACCCACTAAAACTGCATTGATACAAGAAATTAAACAATTGTAGATTGAAGTCCCTTTGCTACAAGCAATTAAGGAAATTCATGAGTTAAACCAGCTGATTAAACAGTTGTGTATCAAAATCCTGGGGAGAAAACCAAAACAAATCAACTCCATCCACATAAATGGGTACCTAGCTGACTTGTTGGTTGGGATGACCACTACTCTGAAATATGATGATCTAGGTAGTTCGCTTATAACAATAACAATTAATGAGGTAGCAATACCTAATGCTTTGGTGGACCTTGGAGTAGCCATTAACGTGATGATTGTTGATGTGATGGAAAATTTGGGACTTACTAATCTACGCCCCACAACTACAGTCTTACAGATGGCAAATCAATCCATAGCTATTCCCAAGGGAATCATTGAAAGCATTCTTGTTAAAGTGGATGGATGGGAATACCCAGTAGATTTTCAGATAATTAAATCCCTTACACCTAAAGACAATTATCCAATAATTCCGGTACGACCATGGCTGGCTATTGTTGTAGCCAAAATTGACTGTAGAGAGGGAGGAATGACCATATCACATGGAACTAATAGCAAACATTTGTTTTTGTATCCTCCTGCCAAGCCTGTCAAACACAATAAAGTTGAGTTGATGAACCAAAAAGTCCCAACGGATAGGAAAATTTGGCTTCACTGGCCATGGTAGTCATTAAACAACATGGTGAAGAATTAGAGGATGAACTGGAAAATGACGTGGAAAGTCTTACTATGGATTCAAGTAGTGAGGAAATGATAGGCATAGAGGAAATTCTAGGACACCCAATCAACATAGACCATGCAGAATTTGATGATGCCAGATTCATAGGATTACCATGTCCTTTAATGGACTTAGTTCCAAAAACTCACCATTTCTTTGCAGATGTTGCCCAACTTCATAAAACTGTACCTCACAGCTACCCTCTCAACACCCTAATACGACCCATGTACATTGTCACATCCAACCATCTAGGAGTTAAAACCATTATGTTGTTGCCAAGAAAAACTTTGAACATTAACAGTTGGTTGACTGAGACGAAGGAACACAAATTGTTTGAAACCTTGGTGAGTAGATCTAAAGCATTCACTTGGGACTATACAGATGTGAGAGGAATACATCCTAGTGTGTGTACTCATCATATCTATACTGAGGATGTTTGACCTATTTTCCAACCATAATGGAGACTCAATCTTGCTCTGAAAGACATCGTTAAAACCAATATTGAGAAACTCCTACAAGTAGGGTTTATCTACCTGATTTCTGACAACAAGTGGGTGTCACCCTTGGTTGTAGTTCCAAAGAAGAATTGGAAGTGGATAGTGTGTGTAGACTATAGGGAGCTTAACAAAAAAACATGCATAGATTATTTCCCCTGCCATTCATGGACCAAGTGTTGGATAACTTGGCTGGGAGGAAATATTTTACATTTTTGGACGAATTTAGAGGATACAACCAGATACAGGTAGCAACAAAAGACCAAGATAAGACAACCTTCACCTACCCTTGGGGGACATTTGGATATCAGGTTCTCCCCTTTGGGCTATGTAATGCTCGTGCAACGTTTCAAAGGGCTATCCTGGCTATATTTGATGAGTTGGTAAATGAGTGTGTGGAATTTTATATGGACAACTTCACTGTATATAGTTCAACTTTCGATGAAGCCCTCATGAATCTAGACAAGGTGTTAAAATGGTGTGAGGATCATCGTTTGTCCCTAAGCCATGAGAAATGTTTGATCATGGTGGAACAAGGAATAGTGATGGGACATCATATTTTAGTCGAAGGGATTAAAGTTGATCGCAAGAAAATCGAAGTAATATAACAAATCAAAATTCCAAAAACCCAGATAGATGTCAGAAGTTTCTTAGGGAATGCTGGATACTATCAGAGATTCATAGAAAACTTTAGTAAAATCGCAACCCCTATGTTTTCCCTCCTTCAGAAGAATATAGAGTTCACCTGGACACCTGAGTGTCAATCATTCGAAATTCTCAAGGAGAAACTCATCTCTGCTCCTTTCCTTCGAGGGCCTAATTGGAATCTTTCGTTTCATATTTATGCTGATGCATCTGATGAAACCATTGGAGTAGTTCTAGGGAAATAATATGAGAATGGGGGAAAATATGCCATATACTTCATCAGCAAGAATTTGACACCAACATAAAAGAATTATACCACAACAAAGAAAGAATTCTTGGTTGTAGTCCATGCAATCAAGAAATTTCAACATTATGTCATAGGATATAAAGTCACAGTGCATACAAATCACTCAACCATTAAGTACCTCATGAACAAACCTGTGATAAATGCAAGGATAATTAGGCGGTTACTTCTCTAGGAATTCAATGTAACAATTGTTGACAAACCAGGGAAGTCCAATGTAGTCGTAAATTTCTTATCCTAGATTAAACATGACGACGACTATGCTCTAGTACAAGATGATTTTCCAGATGAAAATCTATTCACCATATCCATTAAAACCCCTTGGTTTTCTGGCATTGCAAATTATTTGGCTATTGCAGAAGTACCACCTCACTTCTCATCAAAACATAAAAAAATGACTCATTAGAGAAAGCGCCCCTTTCAAATGGAATAATGGGATCTTGTTTCGAGTGGACCCGCTATGGTTTTATGATGGTGTGTTAGGGAGGACAATACCTATAGTATCCTTAGAGCCTATCATGATGACCCTTCAGAAGGGCATTATTCTGTTAAGAGGACAAATCACAAGAGGGAGCGGGATATTACTGGCCTTCAATGCATAAGGACATCAAGAAATACGTCCACCGATGTGATGAATTCCAAAGGGTAGGAAGACCAACTACCTCTAACAAAATTCCTCTGTAACCTCAGGTAGTCCTTGAACCATTTGAAAAATGGGGATTGGATTTTATCAGCCCAATAGACCCTCCTTCACAAGGAAAAGAGTATAGAGTACATTCTGGTCTGTACTGATTACCTGACTAAGTGGGTGGAGGTGCAAGCCCTACGTATTGATAGGGAGGAATAGGTAGTTGATTTCCTCTACAACAAAATTTTCCTCAAATTCGGAGCTCTAAGGACAATTGTCATACACCAGGGCCCCCAGTTTATGTCTAAAGTTCTATTGGCATTCACAAATCATTTCCAAGTAAGTCACAAGAATTCCTCACCCTACCACCCTCGGCGAATGGACAGGTTGAAGTCACTAATAGGGAATTGGAAAACATTTTAACAAAAATAGTTTCATCAAGAAGAAAAGATCAGGCTAGGAAACTATCGGAGGTTGTTTGGGCCTACAACACCACTTGAAAATCAACTACTGGCTATAGTCCCTACGAGTTAGTATTTGGGAAGAAGCCCCTCTTACCCATTGAATTTGAACGCCAAACCCTTAGAATAGCCATGGAGTTGGGAATGGATCTTAAACAAGCCCAAATTGAGAGAGTTTTATAGCTTAGCAAACTGGAAAAACTCTATTTGGACACCGTCCATCAAATTGAACTGGTCCAACAACAACGTAAGGTTTGGAATGATAAACATATCAAAGAGAAAGAATTCCATACTGGGGATTGGGCATTATTGTTCAATTCCATATACAAGGATCGTCAAGGGAAAATCATAATGCACTGGCTTGGACCATATGAAATTTTTGAAGTTTTTGCCAATGGTTCGGTCCAGCGAAAACCTATTGATGGTGATACCCGAACTCTTCTAGTTAATGGGAATCAATTACGCATCTACCATAAGCCCGTTAATAAAGAAGAGTTTACAAAAATGGTAGAAACACATGTAGAAATATAGTGCATTGACTCTGCTGTGGTAGGGTCAATATAGTTTTGCCAAAAAAAAAATAGAATGTTTCTTCAATTTCTTCATCAACTTCACCATTTGGACTTGACTAAATTTTTTCTATATTTTGTAGGACTTCATCTTTTTGGCAAACACAATTCTGGCACACCTTGCTACGATGCTCCAGAACTTGTCAGTGCGGTTGCTACGATGCTCTAGAACTTGTTGTTGTAATCCTCTGAAACCTGTACAACGAACTTGTCCCACTCCTCGTCCTGATCCTACATTCTGACATATCACTCAATGATGCTTTGGGAAGCCAAGGCCAAAATGTAACATATTTCTTCCTTCCAGTGGCATCTTTTCAGCGATGCTCTAGAATTCTTCTATTTCTTCCTTCTGGCGGCATCTCTTAGCAATGCTCTAGAATTTGCTCAGGTGCTCTGGAAATTCATTCAAATGCTCTAGAAATTTTGGTTGCTGCTCCAACTGCATCTTTCGATGATGCTCCAAAAATTTTGGTCACTACTCCAGCTGCATCTTTCGATGATGCTCTGGAAATTTTGGTTGCTACTCCAGCTATATCTTTCGACGATGCTTCAAAATCTTTAATCTTGCTATTGTGTTTTGATACATCTCTCCACGATGTTCTGGAACTTTCTTTTCCTTTACTCCGACTAAATTTTTCAACAATGCCCCAAATTTTTGTAAGCTTTTCCTTTTCAGTATTTTGATTTTTCCTAAGTTCTATGCATGCCCCTCATTTGATTTTCTACCACCTCAAGATCTACTCCCTAATAATTATTTCGTCACATCATAATAAAATTTTCCATAATAAATAAAATTATTATGACACTCCTTTTTGTCATAATAATTTTTTGCTATCATTTCAACTATTCCATCCATGTCATTATTATCTACCACCACCCTCACCCAATCATAATAACTATCCAATTATGTCAGCATAGGTAAGTGACGTTCGATCTAGTGACAAGACGTAAGGTGCGTGTGAATTTATTTATTTAAAGATTAGTACTTATTTTGAATAAAGGCTAATTAATTGGCATGAACCGTTTCCTTTTGTAATTTTGAAACTTGAGCCATCGCACAATTGCTGAAAGTACAGAAATGGTTGCGTAATTCCCCATGCAAACATGCCATAATTACTTAGTAAGGTGACAAGAAAGGTGATTAATTCCTCCTCCATTGGGTATATCGACACAAAGTTCTTTTTTTTTGTCTGTAATTCAACAAGAAAGGTATTGAAGAGTTCTGCAGAATTTCATAGAGTGGAAAGAAAAGAAATGGAGAAGAATGGGAGGAGCCAAGAAAAAGTCTGAACCAACTTCTACAACTCAATTATTGGCATTGGGAAATATTGCAGCTCTATTTCAGAAAGTTGGGTGGCTGGAATTCATGCAATAGTTTGAAGGGTATATGAAGCAGCTCGTAAAATAATTTGTCGAGAATTTTTCAAATGGACAGACTTTGGTGCATGGAAAGCGATTCTAGGTAAGTATGAAAACCATTGCTCGTCTTTCTGATCTCAAGAAAAAAGGAATTGATTTGAATGAAAATACAAATATTACCTATCAAAGGCTGATAGAATTATTTCATAGGGAAGGGGAACCTCAACCCATAATTACCATTAGTACCAGGGGACAAAATAAAGGTTTCCATAGAATGTCTCTTCTAGAACCCTAGAGAACTATTGTAGCCTGGATAATCAAATATTTCACTTGTGAGGGACAAATAACTATAGTAGTGGGACCCCCTTTTTGCTTGTTAATTCATTTGCACCACGAAATTGGGGAGCCTTCTCTTAGGGTCAATTTACTAGCCTTCCTGTGTCATTCAGTCACCTCTATGATAGAAAAAAACAAAGTTGGGACAAGGCCCCTCAAACATCATGGTCTCATACAGTTGATATGCAAATATCATTTTTGCAAAAAGCTAGAAAAGAAGTGGCAAAAGTTCCTGCAAAAATTTGAAAAGGTTGAATTTGAAAGACCACTCGAGGAAGGAGAATCCTCTAAGAAAAAATAATAGTTTTTAGAAGAACCCACCTCTGAGGCTGTGGGTTCTCTTGAATCCCAACAGACCTCAATGGCTCCAAGCAGTGATGTGTTGGAAACCTTTTTGGATGAGCTAGAAACCCTAGGATAGATAGGGGATGTGGAAATTGTGCACTCCAGAGATGAAAAAGAACCTCCTAGCAAGAGGAAGAAACAAAGTAAGGTTACTTTTCAAATGACTCCTCCTCTACGGAGAAGTAAAAGGTTTTCTTTAGGATCCAATGAAACCGAACCCCAGGACATAGGAAGTACTTTTGAAAGGAGGAAGGTCAAGATTCAAACAAAGATAGTGGAAATTGAAAGTCCACCTAGTAGTGAGGAAATAAATGAAACAAAAAAGCAGGGTGATCAATTCCCTAGGGAAGAGGACAAGGAAACCACGTCACCCAAAGAGCAAGAGGGGGAGAAAACACAGTCACCACATTCAGTGCAGATTGAAGATGAACCTGTGGGAGGACTTTCTCCTTTTCTTGACAGAGTGGGAAGCATATTTGAAATTGAGAAAAACGTGCCTCATGTTGATGTAAAAATTCCTCACTCATCCTTACCTGTGGATACCGAGGAAGAAAATGTGCCTCATATTGATGTAGAAATCCCTCATTCATCCTTCTCTGTGGATACATGGGATACATAATCTAGCTAGAGAGATGAGGAATTAGAAAAATTAAAAGCAAAAATTGTGGAATTAAGAACCAAGCTACAAAATGATGAAGCACAAATTAACTAGCAGAAAGAGGAGATTGAGGTACAAGCTACCATTGTAAATAAAAGAGACCAGGAAATTGCAAGACTAATAGTACAGATGGAGGAAAAAGATAAACTCATTGAACAACTACATTACCAGATTTAGCAATGGAATCAACAAGATAAGCAACAAAAGGTTGGTCTATCTGACATAGATAAACATATTCAATATTTGAAAAACAATTTTATGCAATTATTTAGTGCTTTTGAAGAAGAAAGAAATAGACAGGAAACTGAATTGAATGCTTCTATGAGTAAGATTGTGGAATTAGAGCAAGACTTGCAAGAGAGTGACACTAAACCAATTTCGGAGTCAAAGGAGACACAAACTGAACCCATTGTCATAGAATGGTTCCAAGTACACATCCCTCCAATACTAATGAAATGGATAGAGCAATGCTATCTTTTAAGGGATGTGGAATTTGAGAATAATAGGGTGAAGAGGGAATTGGTAATGTTAAGAGAATCATTTCATAAAGCATATAGGGGTAAACATGATGCTTGTGAAATTGGTGAACTACTATTAGCCTGTAGAAGACCATCTCGACTGCACTCTCTGTTTCTTAATGAACAACTCTTAAGATGGAAATTACAAATAATTTTCCAAAATCGGCCATATGATCCTGATGACAGTGAATTTCTAAAGACATTTGTTGAGTTACTCCCAGAACAATAAGATTTGATATGTGAGTTCTTTGTTCATAATTTTCTCATGAAAGAATATATAGATTTCTTTGTTAATTTCTTTGTGGGAGAAGTACAATTGAGATCATTCCTATCTACAATGAGAAATTAGCTTCACTGGCAAGATAGATTAAGAGAATATGCACATGTAGAAAGGACTGTGGGGTTGCAAATGAGATATCCTCATAGGAATCCTTTCTTTTTCAAGGCACAATTTCTAAGCATTCGACTTAAAAAGGAAGTATAGGGAAAGTACAATAATAACCTCAGGCTATGCTATGATCACTTTCAGGAACAAGGACCAAAATTGATGGGAAGAGCTTGGCATGCATGTGAAGAACAATATACCCCTCTTCCTATGTATCTCAAGAAAAGAGAATTGATCTCACCTCTTAATATTAAATGGTCCTATAGAAGAGCAGTAGCCTTGGCCAAGATCCTTGAAAAACTAAAGGTTAATTGGAATGGTATGAGGTATAGACCTCCCCTGCTTCTTTCACCACCTCCTTCAACATATACCAATACAAACCAGAGTGATGATAGCTTTGGAAGATGGGAACAAAGGGTCACTTTTCATCAGGGATTTCTGAGGGAGCCAGAGGAGCTGGATACAAAGGGAGATTGCTTGTATGATCCCAGTGCCAAGTATGAGGAGATGAATAAGGGGAATGAAGGACAGGGAACACACCAGAGAGTAGGAGAACCTGCTCAAGCTTAGGAAGGGGAGGAAATGATGAGGTAAAAATAACTTCATCAATATAATGGACTCAATATGCAAACTTATACCTTTTAGCCCAATTTACCCTGCTAATTAATTACCTTTAGGATAAATAATTGCTCTCTTTTTATGAATAAGTGTGCAAACTTTATTTCTTGAAATTAGTCAAAATAAGCCAATTTGTGTTTATTTAATGGTTTAGTTCTTGAGCATTCCATAGGTCCACTTCCACCACTGGTTACCATTCCAGTCAAGAGGGAATTAATGTAGGTTTTAACATTGTTGAAGACAAGTGAGTGGGCACGGAAATTTTAGGAGCATATGTTATGGACTGAGTCTTCATAGTTTATGTTATTTTTAGTTCCAAAACTTTATGGCTCATACCCAACCTCTTTAATAATTCATGTTATGGGCTTTAAATTCCATTAGTTGTTGACAATATTTTGAAGACTTTATTAATTGGAAAGTAGGATTTTGTTAACCGCTTTCATATAAATATGTAACTGTTGAAAATGATGAATACAGAAGAATATCGTTATGTTGCCAATATCTATTTTTTTAAAAGTTAAACTACCATATGAATAAAAATGAGTTTTCCTGCCAATATTTGAATTAATGAGCAATATGAATGGATTCATTTGAATGAAGTAACTTGGAGATTACTAGTGCATGTGATCTGAGATAGCTATAGAAACACCCGAGAGTTGGCCACTCGAGGGTTATAGATAGATAGATAGATAAGTATTTTACTTCTCTTTCTGTATCTTCTTTTAGTAGATAATAATTGAAATTGGAATTTATTTTCATGTGTGTGTCATGTTGTCAGTTTCAATCCTACAGGTTGTAGCTAAGTCTATAGTCTTTGAATTCAGAATCTAAAATTTTGAAGCACCTTCTTTTAGTTGTTTTAGATTGTTAAATTGTTTCATGCTAAGTTGTTTGGATTGTTATCTTTTGCACTAGATAAATGTTTCCTAATTTCTTTACAAGTTTTACTTCTTCAACAATTTATACATTCTTTAGATTAATCATTTCAATGCTTTCTAGCTTAGTGGTGATGTTTTTCAAATTCATAGTTTTCTGCTTTCTAGTTTAATTATTTCTAGCTTTCTAGATAGATGATTTGTTGCTTTCTAAGTTTAGAGGCTCTCTAGTTTATAGTTTTATTCAGTTGTTTGGTATTTAGAAAACCTAAGAGAGAGATAGTTGAGATGTCTTCTATTGCATACAACCTTTGGACACTACCTGGTTGATATATTAATGTGTTTATTAACTAAAGTGTTAGGACCTAACGACAACCTATCACATTCCTTAGTGGTCTCAGGTGATTCTAGACATGGGATTAGAGACTTCGGTCTTGTGTTGGTGTATGCCATGGTGCTCATGGAGTTCTACCCACTACAAAAAAAAATTATTAGAAGCCTAAGACCTATTTGGCCATCAAACTATAGTAGTACAGCGTATAGTATCATGTACGAAGTTAGTCACCATGTTCGGTCCTTGGTTGATGTGATAAGGTGTCTTATTAGGACCTAGTACTTTCAAGGCAAGGAGTGTCAAGGTGGTACATGACCTTGGCATACCCTACTTACCCATTCCTTGGATTCAGATTAACACACAAGTGTGGTGAGCCTAATATGGGGCGATTTTCCAATTTCAAATACTATCTAGGTTGTGCTTATCTTGTTCTCAAATTGGTCTATACTAGTGAGCTTTGTGGAAGAAAGATTACAAAAATAACTTCTCACCTTGGAGTCAGTCTTGAATTTTATGAAACTTGGACTTTGACATATCAAACTTTCCAAAAATTTCACAAAAAATAGAAACTGTTATATAAACCTTATTTTCCTATTACAGTTTTTCACTTTTGCACAAATTGTCGCTTCTACTTTGGTACATTATCGTGTTTGCACAAACTGTCATGCCTATTCTTTTCATATTACCACTATTGCATATTTTGTCACATCTGAATTTACTATACTTTGTTAGAAACCTTTTTGTATAGTGCCACTTTCACTTAGATTGTCTTGCTTGTCCGTCATCATATTTTCTCTTTTGCAAGAGTGTCACTTTTGTTCTCTACATACTAGCACTTTCACCTACATTTTCATGTTTTCTATAGGGTAGTGTGACACATTTGCCTAAATTGTTGTGTTTTTCTATAACATTTGTCCATCTCAAACCTACAAATTCTCTTATCTTAAAATTATCATAACTTGTCATCTTGGAGCTAAAAACATCTATCATAATAGTCCTAAATAGTTCTTTTTATCCTCAAACATTGCAACTATCCTTTCAACTTGGTTTTCCTAGGAAGCATCATCTTATCCTTTTGTACACAACACTAAACATCAAACATCCTTAAATGTCGACAACCTCAATCAACATCAATCTTATGAGACCATCTTCAACATCCTTTTCAACAAAATATCAAATCAACCTTTTTTGACATCAACATATCAAACATCAAAACTATCATCTTTCTGGTATCTTTTGATCTCATCCAACTACATCTTGTGAGCTTGTTAACTTAGTGTAACTATCTTACCTCTAGGTTTAAAAATCACCATCATATCTCTTTCCTTGTACTCATAAGTCTAGTTCAAGTAAAGGCATCAACCTAAACCTTCATAAACATCTTGAGATCTAGCACAACCCAATTGTTCTTAGTGTTAAATCCAATCAACTTTATTATCCTTTTTTCCAAAGGTTGAACATCTGATCCAAATCTAACTTAAACATCATTTTTTTTTTCGAAAAGACTTATCAACACATCCTTTGAAATCCATTTTGAAATCCAAATCCAAACAACATCATACACCTTCATCTTAATATTTTCATCCTTTAGGGTCTATTGTGACTTTTATGGTAACCACAATATCACAACATAAGAAGAAAATGGCAGCAAACCCTAGTAGTTCTAATGTTCCAAACACTACAAGGGTTGAAACTACAACTGAAATGACATGGGGATTTCCCTCTAGAACTTCTCTTCCTGGGTATACCACCCCACAACAACCAAACATGAATCCACAACAACACAATGCTAATCCCCCCCCACAACCAAACATAAATCCTCCACAACGCAATACAAATCTTCCACACCAACCAAACGTGAATAAAAAAACCTCACCTCTCAACAATGAAATCAGCCAACTAGAGGACAAGATGGATATGTAGAACTAGATTCTAATGATGAAATTATCAAAGAAATGATCTTAGAAATGACTCAAAATCCTCAAATGCAAAAATTCATTGATGCATTACTCACTTTCGATCCAAACACTTACTTTTATAAGCTTTCCCAACATGGTGCTAGGATACCATCTAATTTTAATGTTGAGGCGCTTAAGGACCCAACTCTCATTCATATGGATGAAGACATGATAGTCCAACAAGTCTTTAAACCCACAAGACAACTAAAATTTCTAACTTTCCTTACACAAAAAAATAATCCTCCTCATCCAAGACAAGTTGATAATCCCTTATATAGACAATCATCACAAATGGAACAAGCAATGGAAGCCCAACAAAACCAACCAGATCCTAATATATTTGCAACCCAAAACCTTTCAAAACAAACAACCAACCCTTTCACCACTCCACTTGTACCTCACAATGCTTCAACTAGTACATGGAGACCAAATGCATAAATGAACTTGTATGAAACTTCTTGCTCACAAAATGAACCTCAACAAGGTAAAAATCCTAACATGAAAAACACGTCAAACCTTCCTCCTAAACCACCAAAATTTGCACCAAATCCACCATTACATGCTAACATTCCACCATAACAACAACATATGGATTCACCCATCTATATTGTTCTTAATCTAAACAATCCACCTCTTCAACCACAACAAACTAATCAACCTCTCCAATCACAACAACAATCACCCATATATCAAAATACACAAACAAACCTTCCTCCACAACAAGACATGACACAACAACAACCTATTTACCAACACCAACACCACTCATACAACACTCAATATCAACAAGGATTGAACTTTTAAAATCTGGATCCTAATATAATGCAATATCAATATGATCCTTCATACACCCAAACTCCACAACAACAAAACATAAATCCCCAACATCAAAACATCAATCCTCAATATCAACAAAATACAAATCCCTAACATTAAAATTTTAGTCCTCAATATAAAAAAAAAATGAATCTTCAATATCAACAAAACCTTGTACCTCAACATCAAAACATGAACCCTCAACACCAAAACCTTATAACTCAACATCAAAATGTTAACCCTCAACATCAAAACATCAACCCTCAAAATCCAAATGTTTTTCCTCGATATCAATACAACACCTTGCAAGGTTTTATGCAAACTCAAAACCCATCTTACAACTACAATCTACCTAATATTCAAAATACTCAAGGTAGTTATTTCACATTACAAGTCCAAAACCTTAATCAAAATATAGCGGACATACAACTTGGAAAGACCAAGAAGATCTATGCCTTGGAAGACATTTGTCCTTATCCATATGATCGAAACATTATCATGATTCCCTTCCCTAAAAACTTTGAAATTGCTAAATTCAACAAGTACAAAGGAAGAGGAGATCCCATTGAACACATACACGATTTTTTCGTGGCTTTCATGAAGGTAGCCAACAATGATTCTTATTTGATGAGACTCTTTCCAAGAATCCTTGGTGGATAAATCACATAATAGTTTTCTAATTTACCTCTTAGAATTAAAAAATTCAATGAACTCTAAAAAAAAATCATCAATCACTTCTTGTACAACATAGAGCAAAACATCACTGTGACTGATTTATACAAAGTGAAACAAAACCAAGATGGGAATTTTTCTTTCTTCTTGCAACGATGACAACATAAAGAAAGTAAATTCAAATGGTTTGTCCCTGAGAAGCAACTCTTTTACATCTTCATTGGAAATCTAAACACCGATTTGAGCTTCCAATTGACTATGTTATGCCCTAACTCATTTGATGATATCATTAAAAAATGCATAACTATCGAAAAAGCCTCTATTGCAAAAGGACTTATCAAGATATACAATAGTAGAGATCAACCTTCTAGCTTGAATGATAAACCATGTATATGTTAAAAGAACAAAAATGTTACCAATAATGGAGTAATGGATGCTAAATATGCAAAAAATACAACCTCCATCTAACAATCCCCAAAACAATGTTAAAAAAAATCAACCAAATAATCATCCAAGTAGTCAATCGGCCAATCAAAATCAAAATCCTCCAAGAGGACCACCAAGATCTAATAATCCCTTTAATCAAACAAGATGAAAATACACTCCTTTGGGAGAACCTATTGAAGTGGTCTTACATAAATTGCTTCAATAAAACCTTATCAAATTACCTGATAAAAAACAATATGATGAACTACAATTCAAACCTAATTGGTACAATGAGAATTACCATTGAGAATTTAATAGAACTAAAGGACACAAAACCAATAATTGCATGAAACTAAAGAACACCATACAATATCTAATTGATAAGGGAGAAGTTGACATCAAACATCATCCTGGAACATCTGGTAATAATGACTTTGGAATCTATAAGGATCCAATCCCAAACCATACTAAAGGAAATGAAAAAGGTAAGGGAAGGGATTACAATAAAATATTGTACTCCTATGACAATATAGTGGGCACTACTTATGAAGCCAATCATCACATTGCAATCATAAATATAGTTGATAAATATCATGAGTGTAATGTTACTACACGACAAGGAAAATTATAATCCAAGGATCCCCACCACAATCTAAAACTTTCCCTAAGCCTTCACAAGTGGAGTATAGCCTTATTGACCATCTGAAAAAGACTCCTGCACATATTTCAATTCTTGAACTTCTCAAAATATCCCCAACTCATAAAGAAGTTTTGGATAAAGCCTTAGTAGATTCTTCTGTACTCAACGAAACTAACACATAGTAGTTTCAAGCCATGGTAGGACACATTGCTTCTACTCATCATCTTGTATTTTTTGAAAGAGATCTTCCCTTACACACATATCATAATCAATATTTATACCTAGAAGTATTCATCCATAAACATAAAATCAATAGAGTATTGATAGGTGGTGGCACAAGCCTAAACATTTGTACCTTAAAATTGTAAAAAAGATAGGATATTTCAATGAGGTTACTCAAAAGAAAAAAAAACATTACTGTTATCACCTGAAATTGCACCCTTGTTGAACCTGATGTTCAACACCTTAGTGTAACATGGGAAGACCTCTAAAACTATGGGTCACTTGTAGACAGAGGTCAACCTCCGGAGAAGGCCAACTTCCTTTTGTGTCACCTAAAACTACTGATCTTGTAAGGAAAAGGGAGAAGGAGAAACATAAAAATGGAAATTAAATCCTAAGGTGATGCACCGAACTGATAAGAACAATGAGATACTCAATTTACACTTGAAAACTTGATGATGGATATGGGACTGCACAACAAGATTCTATAGATTATGCATACAAACAAGTTCGACATGCACACACTTTCAAGAAGGAAAAGCATATTTCCACAAATTAAAAGCTCATGCGCAATTGAGTAAACACAGTTTGTAACCTACATAATACTACTTTTGCAAAGAAAGGCATGCTAACATGAAACAAAGCTATAAGGAAAAGAAAATTTTCACTAAGTAGCTTGATGAATCACTTAAAATTGCATAATACTTAACAAGAACCAGAAGGAAAAAATGAACCATCAATGGTAACCAAGGTAAATTTTATATAACATGCTCCAAAATGAGTTATAGAATTTTTGCTAATCTGAGAGAGGACTGTAGAAGTCACAGACTTCAGAAAAGTATCTAAGAGAACTCCAAATGAGTTACAAAATCTACATCAGTTGAGAAAGGATTTGAGGAAAAATCACTAACTCTCCAGAATGCATAATCCGAACTCACTTACAAAGAGGCAAAAAATGCCCTATATACCAAAGAGTGTCGGCGACCGCCCTAGGGTTTTCACAAAAATATCAGTCGGCCGAAAGATCTGCCCTTAGATCTTTTCATGTAGTTAATGTTGTGTTCAATTGCATCCCTGCTATCTATGTCAGTGTGAAAGATCATCCCAGGAATGGCCTCCTCAACCTTTTGCAATGCCCGCATTAACTTCTGGTCTCGTGTCTATCCTCAAGACTTCGTCAGAGCCGCTTTGAATGCTCTTGAGCTCAGAGCAGATCCACGTCGCTCATTCTGTTGATCCTCCTCTCATCGGTCAAACTGCCACGGCTCTTCTTGTGGCTCACTCTGATTGATTGAACAGATGCTTCATGGGGGCGCTAGACGGTCAAAGGTCGCCTCCTTAGAATCACATGTCGGTGAGACACTAATTGTGTCTCCCTGATACGATCATACCTTGTAGCAGTGCTCGACAAGAGGTCACAACGGGTTTGGTGTATTATACCGATGTCCTTATTTCATCGCCCAAACATCTGCATTCAGCGAGAGTCTCGCCGAAACCTTCAATAGACCCATCGCTATCGACGAGACTTTAGATGTCGGGGAGAAGTCACAGTGGGTGGCTAGAGTCACACCGACATGCCTATTTCATTCGAAAAAACATATGATGGTTGGCAAGACCTCATGGCGAATGGCCAGAGTTATATTGATATCTCAAAAAACCATCGGCAAGACTCTCCTAGTCGACAAGACTTCATAGCGAGCTCAAAAGTCACACTGAAGGTTTACAACCATCGGCGAGACCATCACTTGTCGATAAGACATTACACTGACCCCTTCCATTCCTCCCGAGCTCAAACCTTGTGTTGGTGAGACCTTCGGTCGGTGAGACATTATACCGACCGAGCCTTCTGTTAGCAAGTGCAACTCCTTCGGCAAGACTTCGCCCTGTCAGCTAGACATCAGATCGATGTCTAACTCTCCTGGTGAGGTCATTTCATCTCGGCAAGACCCTATCGGGTCGGCAAGACATCACGGCGAGCACCTTCAATGTTTCCTGAGCTTGGATCCTTTGGCGGAGTCAGAATCGGGATGAGAACCAAAACGAGACCAGAGTCGGAAAGGGGGGAAAACCAAAAAAAGCCAGGTGAAACCAGAACCGGAACCAAATCCGAACCTAAAACTTTTCTGAAGTTTCAAGTTCGAATTCCATTCCGATCCCCCCGGAAAAACTCAAAAAAAGGAAAGGACAAGAAGGAAGAAAGACGAACAAGAGAAAGCACCTCCCGGAAAAAATACAAGGATCAAAGGAAAAAACAAGACCAGCGGAACCGGGATCGGGATGGAACCAGGACTTGAAACTTTGGAAAAGTTTCGGAGTTCGGTTCCAGTTCCGGTTCTGGATTCGCCGAAACAAAACCAAAGACATAAGGCAAAACAAAAGAGGCGGAACCGGAACCAGAAACATAACAGAATATAGATCCATCCTGGAAAACACGAGGGGGAACCAAGACAAATTTCTTCGATCTTCAGGGGTACAAATTTTTGCACTCGAATCATCTCTCCATGTATCAAAGCAATTGTATGTTTCACCATGTGCTCCTGACGCTTTGCCCTTGTCTATTATGCACATTTCCTCATTGATCTTCTTTCCCTTATTAGCTTTGTCATCTTTGTGTGTCCATTTACTGCAATTAGCAGGAGCGCCAGTATGACCTCCCCTGTATTGAGATCTTCTTCCATTCATGTTTGAACCGCTGCAAAATTTCTGTCAGAGTCACCACTCACTTTTATCAAAAAAATGAGAAAATACTTAATATTTCTTATTCCCAGCAGAGTCTGTATATAGTTACTGACTCTATGAAAGGCCCTGATTTTGAATGTGTTCCCTAGTAGAGTCGCCAATTTGTTAGCTCTCAAAAATGCAGGCAAGATGCCTCAAGAGGCTGCCAATCTCTTCATACGCTTCAGGGTAACAGACAAGGTCAAGAGAACTCAACCTTCTACTCTTCAGGTGCTACCAAACCTAGGCGGGTATACCTTTCTGAATTGGGCAGACTTAACTTATAATAATCTTTCTTGCACAATGATTTGTCCACAATGGCAGATGGTAGTGAACAAATGAAACTAAACTTGGTAGCAATAGCAAAAGCAGTTTTCTAATCTAAATCCTAAAATGTTCAATTAACAAATATAAAGAAACTAAATGAATTCGAATGATGAAATTGCAGAGACCGGTGCCTCGTTGGGTATGCGGAGTCAAATAAAACAGAGGTGGGAAACTTATTCTAGCAGAAAATAAAATTGATGGCATATGATTTGTTTATAACTTGTATAAACATGCAAGATTTTGACCACTAAGCTCTACTTTAATAACCCAGATGAATTCCCCCATGATTACTGTGATAAAAAAAAAGGATTTAATCTCTACTTGAGAGAACCAATAGATTAATCACACAGATACAACAAATGTGCACTAGTAAACTAAAAATAAGCTTGTTTCTTCAATTTAAATAACCAGAAAGAATCCAATTGGAGACAGCTTAGCAATACTTTTAATAAACTCAACATACAATTGATACCAGAAATAAACTACCACACCAGTTGAATTTCATTGAAATCACCATTTGAAAACATGCACCATAGTCTTTGTTCTGAGAAATTTACTCTACTGTATCCATTTCTCATCTCCCTCCTGTAATCTCATTCTCCTTCATTCCTCCTCCTTCCTTTTTTATCATTTAGAATTCAAATTTATATCCAGGTAACTGGAGAGACATAACGTTTCATCCTCATTGTCGGTGACCAACTGTATTCGGGCCTTGCAAAATGCTCACTGAAAACTCTGCAAGAAACGCATTGCTAGAAGAATTCCATGCACCCATGCGTTACACTGTGGCTCAAGGAATCAAAGAGACGTTCTCAGACATCACCCCACGTCTCATTAATCCGTCTTCATGTGTCGCCGTGACCCTCCAGAGTTAGGGAGATATCATATCGAAAACCATTATGCTTCCCTGAGATCACACTTCTGTTATGTTCATTTCAATCGCTGAGACACAAGAGTCTTTCTTACTGAGCAGCATTCTTTTTTTTCTGTTCACAGTCGCCGTAGCTCTATGATGTCGGGGAGACATCTCAAAGACATATTATGTTTTGTCAAAAGTCTTCACCCATCCTGAGTCACTGAGACAAGAGAAAACTCTCGCCGAGAAGCAACTCCCACACGCTTTTGCCAAGACATTTCAAAATTATGGAGAGGTCCCGTAGAGTTCACTAAGTCATACCGAAAGCCCCTTTTTCACTTTGTGTGTCGCCGAGAGAATGCCAACCCTTCGCCGAAAGAAATCCATTTTGTATTATCGGCAAGACCCAACGGGCTAGCCCAAACTCTACATTGAAGCACATGAGTCTGACCAAAAGGTATACCTATTATCAGCGGTCGGCAAGACAATGGAAGTTCACCAAGACCTCACTTCAAAGAAGATTTTCATGCCGATAGGTTCCTTCATGTGTCGGTCGGTGAGACAAAAATCTTTGGTAAGACACTACCCCGACAACCTGACTCCCGCCGATGAAACTTTCCATGCATTAGTCGGGGAGACATACTGAATTCGCCAAGACCTCAGCATGACGGCCAAACTCCTACCAAAAAGTGAATCAACTTCTATCAACGAGACCACGAAGGACTCCTGCTGATAAGATGTATTCTGCTCCTCCGGTCGGCGAGACATTATGAGTTCGGTGAGAGCCTCCACTGAGGACTAAACTCGTGCCTATAGGTTCCTCCTCGGTCGCCAGAACAAAGGAGCTGTGATGCCGATAACTGCAAGTAGATGAAGACCAATCGCCACGATAGTAGAAACGTCTTGCCGATAGGCAACACAGATGTTTTATTAGAAAAACAGATCACGGAGACAACTTTCTTCACGCTGATATGAACCCAAAAGTGGATGCCGATCACTACAACAATGGACAAGTCTTGTCGAAACACCTGCAACAAATGTATGTTAACGCACAAGCAACATGGGTCGGGGAGACAATCATAGACCTATGCTGATAGGAATTGTAGTATGGAAAATGCATGACCCGATGGATTCAATGGGGCAATATGGTAAAATATGAGTGAAGTACACACATGGTAGGACCAATTTGGAAATTTATGAGTGAAAACAATATGTAAAATCATCATATTTTTACAGTTCCAACAGAACCATCGTTCTTTATTGAACGAGTACCTATTTGTTACCCTTTTTTGTTGTCTAGTCTGTTTCTATTGTGTTGTACATGTTTGTATTGTTTTTGTTTGAGAATTTAATATTTAAGTTCAATGAATATCTGTTAATGTATTTATAAATATTTATGGTTATGTTTGTGATTTAATTTATTAATTTAAATTAAATAAGTTATTGATTTTAAAAGCGAGTTATTTTCTTTGCAAATGTATTTAATTAAATATATATTGTTGATTTGCGTGTGCAAATAAGATTTATTTGGAAAATAGATATTTAAAGAGATGATATTTTCAACATGTTATGAATCTTTGATTTGCAGTTGAAAATCTGATTTGATATTATTAGGATAAGTTAAACTAGTTATTCTATTTTGAATGCATAATGATCTATCAATTAAGTTTTATGATTGAGAGTAAAATTGAATGCATTAGTATATTTTGGGGGGTTGAAATTTTGATTCACGGGAAGTATCTGGAAGAACTTTCACGGCAACAGTTTTAAGATTATTTTGCATGACAGTTACTCTAAAAAATTCATATTTTAGAATTGGTTTGCAAGCATAATATAGAAGCTGGATTGATTTGAATTTCTTCGTCGAAGCCTGGTGAATCTATAGCGGAATTGACAGAAGTTTCAGAGATTCATTTTCAGCCAGTCATCAAGCTTTAAACAGGTTTTCTTCTTGGTTTTAAATTCTTGTGCTTAATTTTGAAAAAATAATGTTGAATTTTGTTGTTTTGTAAAGAAATTGTTTTGTTGATCCTGCACAAACAACACATAAACAAATTAGAAGAGTATTTGAATTTTAAAGTAGAAAAGAATAAAAACATTCTGCAATTAAATTATTCCAGATCTGAAATCGTCTTTAATTTGGCTGTGAAATAAATGTGTTAGCATGAATTTGAAATTTTAAGAAAAGATTGAAGATTTTCTTGTATTTTCAAAAGTAGATTTAAACAAATTCCTTATCTAAACATTTAAGTGGTTGTAGATTAAATTGAGACATCATGGTATTCATGGTTTATTGTGTTATGAATTACAAACTTACTGTATTGAGAAGAGTTTTCAATTGTCTTTGATATTACTCTATAGCCAATCCTTTATTCATACTTTAACTATATATCTCCAAACTTATTACTATATAAGGCACGCTTAGGGATATAGGGAGATTATATTATTAAACTATCAGTTACTTCCCATTATTGGGAAATTTTGTATTTAACATTACTAAGTACGCATTAAGTATTCTGGTATTTTCTTTGACTATCACCTGTAGGTAAATGCCATTTAGTTTTATTATAATTTGTCCATAAGATTTGCACGCAACCTCCTTCTAATGGTACCTACTTTATAATCTTTGATCAAAAGATCTAATTTAAATCATTGTCTATAGCATGTAATTTCCATTTTGTATGATGTTTTCCTCTTTACCAGCGCAGTTGGCTAAAGTAACAAATTATCTTCTCGAATTTATGTTATTTCCTTGAGCCATATCTATTTACCATAATATTTCTCGCCAGAAATTACACGCGAGCTGTAGCTAGTGATTGGAGATTTTATTTGGTGGAAATATTCCCGTACAATTGAAACAACTTCTCTTCAGTTGTCTTTACCTTTTAGATAGGAGAAACTCCACTGAGATGTTGTTTCTTTTATTCTTTTCATCATGCATCCAGTTTTGATTTGTCTGCACCTATGTTTACTTGGAAATATGTATGTGTTTTAAAAAGTTCAGACTTTATGTGCTTTTTGCATTAGGCTTGTACTACGATTTACTTAATGTTTAGTTTAAAGAATACTTTATAATCCTTGCATATTTTATATTTTGATACTTGTGCATGGTGTGTTTCATATTTATCTTTCCTGTGAAATCAGCACTGTTTTTTCTTTAACAAATATCTAATTTTTAGATTATTATGTTGTTATGAGAACATTCAATTTTGCAAATAACCGGGATGAATATCAGACAATAATCACAAATTATAATAAAAATTTTTGCATGGCGTGGGAATTGTATAGTTAAAGCGCAGTAATTTGAAGACTTTTAGTTATTCTTAGTAAATACCTATGGTTAATTCAAGTTGACATAAGTGCATGGTGCATGGCGTCCTTTCTGCCTATAACAGTGTCTTATATACTTTTAACCAGCGGTTTATATGTACAATTATAGCACATGAATCTGTCTTTTATATAACTATATGTTATAATTTGAAAATAATCGTGGGGTGTTATTAAGTTTTGTTTCTTTTTAATTCTTTGAGAGACTTGGAGTCATTTTGTACTTTTAGATTAAATGTTTGTTCTAAAAGCATTTATGACGTATGAATTATCATTTAGGATAACAGTAAGATGTGGACTTATAAAGAATTTATATCATCCTTAATAATATTAATAGATGTATTTCCTTTTAAATTATATGACATAATTATACCAATAAATTGTTTATTATAAACTTCTAATTCATGAAAATTGGAAAATTCTAATTATTCAGTAAGTACATACAATGTTATTGAGTTTTATTTCATTTCTTCAAAGGTTAGGGAAGTGAAAATGGTATTGTTAAGTATATTAGACTTTAATTATATTGCTCGATTACAAAGATTTTTACTTGGGGGTATAGTTTTGCACATTTTGTTGTTGTCTAAAGAGACATCTTAGACATTATGGTCTGTCTCTAGTGAAAGATGTAAACATTTTTGGTTTTGATCTTTATGCTTGGTAGCTACCCCTTGTCTTTTGATGTTGAGTCATGTTATAGAAAGAGTGGCTTGTGGTAGGGGCCAAAATCCTAAGAGGTTGTTTGGGTAACCTATCGTAGGTATGTAAATTCAATGGAAACCTAACTAATGTACTAGGGGTTGGGTAGAACTAAACATTAACTTAGTTAAAATTTTGTCTCGCCTACTTTCTTAATGCTCGTTTAGATTAAGAAAAGGATGAGAAGGCCTAGAATGGCTAGTAATCTATCTTGTCCTCTTGAAAGATGGAACAACTCCACACTAGTTTGCATAGGGGTTGGGAATCGATAGAGACTACCAGGGTAACTCTTGGAGAGGGCCGGTAGTCTAGGAAGATTCACCAGGGTAACCTATCCTGACAGTGTGATGACACTCTTTTCCTATTGCATGATTGTGATTCTTATGTTGACTTATCTTTAGTTGTGTTTGTCTCTGGGAGTTTGTTCATTATGTATTGATATTGTTATGTCGTGATGTGAATGTATACCACGTAAATGTAATGTTTTGTCTTCTTGTCTGTGGACCTATCATTATCTCCTAGCATGGAGGGAGTGGACCTTCGGGTTCCACGTGGTTGGGAGGAAACCGTGCTATACCTTCCTTGGATATTCATGCAGTTGATGCTATACTTACAGCTAGTTCCAATTACTTCATTGTTCGTGACAGTGGATGCGGAACGTGTTCATGGATATGGAAGTTAGATATGATGTGATCATTATCCTCTTTGTATATTTACCTCTTGTATATGAGCGTACTCATTGTATCATCATTTTGATGTATTGAGATTTACTGAAATCTCACATGATTTAATCTGGACTTATGGTTGTTCGAATTGTATAAAGTTTTGAAAATTGGATCATTCATGGCTTAAAATTTGAGTTTATTTATTATGTTTATGTAGCATCGTCTTGGAATCCTTAAGGCAATTGTGTAATTAATTTTTTTTTTAAATATTTGTACTGTTAATTTGTTCTTTACACTTTGTTTTAATGGAAACCAAGGCGGGGCATTACACTGGCTTAGAAACACTTCACCCAGGATACTATGAAGCACCTCTTCTTCCACCTCGCTCTATATCAATTAGACTTCTTTATGTTGATTTGATAGATTCCTAAACAACGGACTGCATTCAATCTCCTCCAAAACAATGAAATCATTTGCAGAATCTCCATCACTCTAAGAGCTTTCCATGTTGGAAGCTTCTGAATGATGAAGAGTGGTAACGCTGGTTGAATTTATAGAAGGCTGGTCAGACATTGGTGTTTTTCCTCTTAGACTTTGTGGGATGATAGCTTGGTTTGAATTGATGATTGATTTGAAAATAGAATTAAATCATACCATTAGTTGGCAGTAAATATGTACTATCATATGGTGTTCTCGAAAGGCTTCATTAATTATTCTTTTTTGTGAAAGGTCATTCGGCGACTGTTGGTGTAAATAAGATCAATTTTCTTTCCCAATGTCCTTTCATTTGCCAAATTAATTATTTTGATTGATCTTTAGTAGTCTCCAAAAGAGGATGAAAGTCAAGAAGATGTTAGATTTAGTAACAATTTTAGCATTAGTTTTGTGGAATTGGTTTGCTATATATTAGAAAATGAAGAAGGAGATGGGGTCAGATCTCCAGATATACACTTCATGGTGTTTTCAAGAGGGATTTGGTCATTTATTGCATGCTGTAATAATTCATAATCTTTGAGTTGTCAATTTAATGAGATGCTTAGTATGTTGATCTTTGTGTTACACATGCAATAGAGTTATGTCTTCTTTGTGAGATAAGCTTTATGGTGTCCATTTATTACAGTATGATCTTATTTCCTTTAATGAGATAGTCATAGATCTTTTCAATATTTGTGTTTATCATTTATGGTTGTTATTTATGCATTCGCATTAGTTTCATATTTATGAACTAGTGTTTGTTTCATTTCCTGCTTTCTGGTTAAAAGCATACTTGTGTTTATTTAGTTTAGTTAGATTCATTGCATATCATTCAAGGGATCTGTACCTCCAAAATTTAGAGAAAAGCCACAAATGCAATTGTGGTCTTTTAAGATTTGTTAGTGGATTGATACTAGTGCTAAACGGGATTGAGAGTCATTTATTTTGAGCATATTTATCATGAGCCAATTTATTCACTAACACTATGGTTTTGGGATTTGAATTTGAATTTTGTATTTGGATTTTGGATTTGATTTTAGATAACTATAGTTGATAATGGATGTAGAAGTTGGATGAAATATTTTGGATCAATTTTTTTGGATGTTTATCTTTAGTCTAAGTCCATGAAAGTGAAAGATTAAATGGGATTTGAGAAGAATTTTGGATGTCTATTGAGTCTTGGAATGATTATAAATGTTTGGAAAAAATGTGATGGAAATTATGACTATGGTTGAAAATGAGGGTCTAGAAAGGATTTTGGATGTTTATAGAGGTTTTTGGGGTTTAATCTAAGTTTAAATCAAACTAGGTTGAGGGTAGTCCAAATGAAGTGGATAAAGGGATGTGTTTATGGTTTATTGAAGGTTGACTGTGGATGAATGACAAATGTTTAGTATACTTTACTAATTGTTCTAGGTTTACCTATGGTCTATTGAGGTTTTAGCTTACAAATTTTGATTTTTAGTTTTTTGAGTCTAACTATTCAAACTTTTGGTGAAACAACACAAGTATTGAACCATAAGGCAAAGGCATTGAGATAGTTAGGTGTATATTTGTGATAAAAGGCGTCAATATGCAAGGGTGTTTATGGGGAAACAAAAAGTGTTGAAAAAATGAAAATACTAAAGATGGTTAAAAGAGATTACTAGCACAGGTGCTAAAATATTGAATGGAAGTGCTAAAATAGTCCATACACTAATTGATAGGACTATTGTGTCGAACTAGGAAATCCTAACTAAGTTTTATTTTGGAAAGATATTTACAAACAATAAGACACAATCGTTGACTTGAATTTTAAGGTATAAAGATTAAATGGCTTATACTAGTTTAATACATGAGAACATACCAAACAATTGAGCACATTCCCTAAAATTATTGAAGTAGGTGTGTTAGCTAGTGTGGACCCATGATATAAATTAATCTATTAAAACCTTCGATCAGTAAATGGATAGCTAGGTAAAGCCACATTCACGTAAATTCCCTTTCCAAAGGTGGCCAAAAAAGCATTACCTTGGAGAATTCTTTCTCACCACTTGGAGATTCATAGTGAGTAAATTTGGAGTATGATATGCATCCCCTAAACCACATTAGAAATGGTTGGAAGGTCTTATATAGGCTATACAAGCTCTCTAGGGGAGTCCTCAAAATACCACAAAGGTATATGAGGCCCAATTCGTGAACACTAGCCCATCTACAAGCATGGATTGAGAGCCACAAAAATATTAAATCAGCCATTCATCTTATGTCTTGAATCACCAAGGGCCCCAAAGATTTGTCAAACACTATGTAGCTAGATTGAGATACAAATTTTGTTCTCTCCCCTATATATACCCGGTCAAACCATGTGGTTGATTTCATCTCTTGGGGTGATGAAATATCCAAGAAAGAATCATAAGGGAAAATGTTAGTGTTGTCAATAGTTTTGCACCCTGCTGAATGCAATATTCAACAAACTACTGAAACATGTAAAACTTCTTCAAATGTGGGTGATCTGAACGAAGAAGGAATCTCCAGAGTGAGCTGGTTCTCCGAATGATGAATTCTATTCTAAAATAACCTCTGAGGAAAGGGATAAAAGGTAACTTTAAAATAAAGCCTATGACTAACAGATGATTCACCAAACTTATGAAAATCTAGACTTAACCACTCATAACAGCTTCTCTATTACAGTAATTCTCACAATCTCATTGGCACATATCCCATTAGTGATTCGCATGAAGATTTGGAAAACAAATACAACATGCAACCTGAAACATGTAATTCTGAAACACAACCTTATAACAGCAAGACATAAAAGGATTTTGATTTGAAAACAAAAATACATCATATTTCCATTATAAAATCTGAGACAAAAGATAAGAAGGAGAAATCTGTTGTTCTATTAAAACCGAAAGAGTCTTTGCCTGAATCTGAAACTGAGTACCAAAAGGTTTACAAGCTCAAAATGTGTATGAGCAAGACACTGATCTGAACTACTGAGAAAAAGAGCTGAAAAGACTAAGTCTTTTGAAAGGAATAACTCTCAAGAAAAAAGGCCTTCAAACTATCCCAAAAACTGCCTAAAAGCAGAAAAAAGCACAATGCTTTTATGATCACACTGTCAAACCTCTAAAAATAGGCTAGTCTTGCTTTAAAAGCTCAAAAAACATCTTATCTCTCCAAGATAGGTCTGAACTCCAACCAAGAGAAAAAGTCAACAAAAATCTGCTAAAAATAACAAGAATTCACAAACAATTTATAAAACATTGTTTTATGATTCTACTTTACAGGATTGCAGATTTGCACAATTTGCTTATTTTTTGCAATTAAATATTTAGAATCTTTTACAAAAAAGAAAGGCTCCTTATTGCTCCATTACAATATTCTGATTTTCTCAAAAAATCATAAAAATATAACACATAATTATCTTCCTCTCATCAAGATTCTCATTGATTTCTCTAAAATCAATCAAAAATAAAACCCTAAGTGTATAATCATCGAACCCTAACCCTAGGCATAAGGTTCCACTATCACCTTCACCTCATTTCACACAAAATAATAATCTTAATCCATATTCAAATTTTCATAAACCACTAAGGCAAAAGAAAAAATCCCTAAAGACTTTACATGTCGACCAACTTAGGGATTTCGGACCCTCCTTCAAATATCAACATTCAGACTTTGATAAATCATAATGCAAAGATTATAAATTTCGACCTCCATTTGAAATTCAGCATGTGCTTTGACCGAAGACTCTAGAAGATGATGAGGTCGAATTAGGGTTTCAACAAAACCAAGTCAAACCCTAACCATGATTCCATTTTGCACTCTCCAGCTTGAATGAAAAAAGCTCTGTTCTTTGCATGCCGCCGCCATGATTGAGTTGAACTCGAGCTTCGTGTGCTTTGAGACCACAGTTTTGCCTCCTGACAGTTGAAATGTCATCTGGGTAAGCTTGTTTTGTCTGTTATCGAAGTTCATTTTATTCAAGGATATCAAATTACCCTAAGGCCGCGGCCTGTCATGCTCTTCTTCTAACTCATTCTTGTGCTTACATCTACCTTGGTCGATATGAGTTCAAGTTCCACTTAAAAGCTCTAAGAGAGAGCTCGTGGGTCATTGTTTTCTCCTATTGTCATAAAGGTGGCCTATTTACTCACAGCTGCTATGCCTTTTCATTTGGCATCATATTTTTTTCTTTTGGCCTTGAGGTCGCGGCTATACACAGCCTCTAATGCATTTGTTTGTGTGTATTCCCACTTTACTGTTTTGTGAACTCGACCTTCATTGAGAGCTCGACCATCACTTGAGAGCTCGAACCCTTGGCATTTGGAAGCTTTCTAGAACTCTTGGCCACGGCTAGGGCACTCCTTCAGAGACATGAACTGGTAATTTTCTCTGCTAAAATTTGTTCGGAGACTTAAAGAGTTTCTTCTTTAATCATGAATCTCTGGCCATGTTTAGGCCGCGCCAGATATGATTTGTATAAAGCATTTTCTTTGAGTTTTTGGCTCGACCCAGAACAAAAAACTCTTCTTTATGTATATTTGAGATTGTACCTGCTTGTGGGTATCATGGAAAATAGAATAAAACTGAGTTTCCTTTCTTCTGTTGCTCGATTCATCACAGAAATTGCATTGTTTTACATTCTACTGCTACTTTTATGTAAAAACCCATATGGGTTATCTTCATTTTTGCATTTCTTTCCCTTTGAATGCAAACCCCAAAATGGGTATCATAGATAGTTGAAAAATATGAAAACCTGGGTGTTTATTAGAAACCCCAATCGTGGATACCTCAGATTCAAGCTACAACTCCATTTGTTTGGATTTATTCATATGAGCTCGACCCAAATGAACCAGTGGTCTATTCCAAACTTCTGTAACAAAACAATGACTTGAATATTTGCATATTCATTTAATCTCCTTGGCATTTTGTACCTCTCAAAAGAAAGCATCTTCATTGCATCACTTCAAAAATGAAAACTCATGGTGAGAATAATAAGAATCTGTATGTTTCTCTGTAATTAATTCATTGACTCATATTACTCGGTATTCTGTTTCGACATCTCTATAGCTCTCCTTAATAGCTGTATAAAACCTGAGCTTGATTTATAATTGTTTCCTTTTGATAAAAACATCTGATTCCTCTTGTGACTGTATTTGTCTTTAGGCATCATTGGCATGCCACGTTGAATTCTCATACTTCCATAGTCTAATTTTGACAATTTTGTTCATGTGTGCCTTGCTTGACACCTGTAACTCACTGAAGACAATTTGAATGCACATCATACTTGATTGTTGTCCTCCACTAAACTCTGATAAATGATCCGGTTTGAAGCTCCATCTCATCCAAAATGAACTGGTTGTCTTTACTGTAGCTTTTCACTAAATAGTTTTCCATACTCAGATACTGTATCATCTAAATATTGACACACAGAAAACCTCTCTTCTGAATTTCTCATCTTTTACCATATAGCAACATTGCTATTGTTTTCTGTATTTGCACTTTGTAGAGATTTTAACTTGAAACATTGCAGCACTACGAACCACCTGGCAATTTTTAAAGTTGTATTTGCTTATCGGTCAACTTAGAACTGGCTACCATTTGTCATTTGAATACATTGCATCGCCAGTCAAGCTGAAATTGATAGTTTATTAATTAGTTGAGTGTCTGATCTATATTTCGTACTCAACTGTAACATGGTACTCTTCATGCATTTTTATGTTTTTCTTAACAAACAGTCTTCAAAATCTACTCTGCGATGTAAATGTACTCAATTGAATCCCTCAAGTGAACTAAATTCACTGTTCACCTTTAGCCTTCAAAAAGTATAACCTGATCGTTATGAATGTATAGTTGATTTAGTTGCTTGATGGATAACTCTATTTTTACTCCTTCATTTGTATTTCATTTCACTTCATGAACATGATGATGTATCCTTAAAATCAGCCCATTTAATGAATAGGGCAACATGCCGAGCTCTACCCTTGTGGGAGCCCATTTTTCTCCACATGCTTGGTCTTTGAATAATGTTCAACTTCATGATTTTACCTATACCTGCACAAGGAAACAAACAATGTTAGCATAAAAAATAGAACATGTTGATCATGATGCTATTATTTCTCCTTCAGCTTATTTCTTTCGTACTGCACTTGATTGATTGTTTCAATGCATGGTTAATAGTAGGCTGTACTATTGTGGGTGCTTCATATAGGTTACGTCATAATCGGAGCCACTAACACCCCTTTTTTCTCTTACAGGTCAACGGAGCACAAGAAGACAAGGTGCGCCATTCAACATCAAACGTTGATAATCAGGCAATGATGATTATGTCGTCACTTATATATTTTACTTTCTGCATCTTCAGTAGTGCAATGTGCTATTAGCAATGCATTGTAACAGTTACATCCATGGCTTGTGTGGATCTTTGATTTCACTTCTTGCTTTTCATTTGAAAATAAAATGCATTTACATGCAATGTTGTAATATCATCCTAATTGTTGAAATCAAATGAAGCCTTGTAAAATATGCGTCCTTTTATGAAATAATGAAAGCATTTCAAATGCTATTTTACTCATTGGTTCAATTCTGTATTTCTGTCATTTCTGGAACATCTGAATGGCACTCTGAAACTCTATTTCCTCTTTTAAATGTATAACTGTTGCTCAATGCATAATGATAAAAATGCGAAACAACATTTGAAATTAAGTGCAATTCCACCTTATGATAAATAACATTCAGTGGTAATAGTTAGTACTATGTTTTTTTTATCACCCAAAATCTCACCAAGTGCAAGGGGAGAGCATACACACAAACTAGTACATGTTAAGATTTAATCTAAAACAAATGAGAGAGTGTTCAAGGTTTTTGATCCCCAAGATTGCACTAGGCTCAAGGGGAGAGAAATACACCAATAAAAAACTCTTCAAACAAAAAAAAAAGGTTCATTAACCCTCTAATATAGCTTTAATGCCTAGATTAGTGGAAAAAAGATAAACCTTGGACAATCAAACCTATACCAAATATGTTAGTATTTTATGTTTCTAATCTTGGACAAGTGTGAGACAACTACATAACTAGGTTAGTAACTAGAAAGGTTAGCCCAAAAACCAAAAAATTAAAAAATTAAAAGAAAAACAACAAAGCACTAAATGACAATGCAAAAGTGATAAAAAGTGAAAACACTAATGTATAGAGCACAACCGCTAATCTATAGGGTAGAGGTTCTAATCCAAAAAATTTACAAGAAAAATTTAGTGTTCTAAAAAAATATAAATCCAACAAACAAATAATAGAGGCTAGAAGCAAGTTAGGAAAAAATAAAATAGAAACTAATCCAAAACATTATCCAATACACAAAAATAGAAAGAAACATTATAATAAATTTTGTAAAAGTAATAGAAACAAAAGAACTAATCTATAGAGTGTAAGCATAGGCACTAAACCAGTCACATAGGAGCTAATCTTGAAGTGTAAGCATTAAACTAGTCATGTAGGAGCTAATCTTGAAGTATAGGCACTAAACCAGTCATATAGGAGTTAATCCTGAAGTGTGGGTGTTAAACCAATCACATAGGACCTAATCCTAAAGTGAAGGTGCTAAAAGACATATCAAAAACAAAACTCAAATAAAAAGTTAGTTTCAAGGATGTAGGTCCCACCAAGAATGCCAAAATGAAGATGATGAAAATATAAAGGACACAAAACCGAAGATAAATGTAATAAATATCAATTTACCTCAATATTTTACCTTTTCAATCTCCTTGAATGAGTTGGAAGTGAAGACACCCTTCTCCACTTGATTTTTTCTTTTGATGTTGCAATGTGGGTTGCTCTCATAGCAACATAACCTTGGCAAGATAGTAATTTGATTGAGATTTTAACACCATACATTTAACACAAATTGGATAATCAAAATGGAGAGACAAGGCTTTAATTTGAATATTTTTATGAATGACTTGGAGGGGTGAGATGTATTGTGAGATGGAGGGCTAAGATTGATTGAGAAGATTGAGGCATCATCCTTGTGACAAGTGTCATAAAGTGGAGGCTTGGAAAAATGACACGTGTCATAGAAAAGGGGGCTAGGTGTGCTGACACATGTGTGAGCACACATTGGGAAGAACAAGGAGTTGACAAGTGGAGAAGAAATAGAAAATGTAAGAGGGGGAAATCAAAGAGTGTGACATGTGGGAGAAAAAAGAAAGTGTAGGGTGGCTAGACACATGGGGAAGAGGATCTCACACATGTGTGAGCATCCAATAAGAAGCTTGGTCAAAGGATGAGGTGGAAGGGGGTAGTGACATGTGCATGTTCACATATGTGTGAGCATTAAAGAGGGTTTGAGGACACTTGTCACATGGCTACAAGTTTGGGGATTTGAAAGTATTTTTAATTAAATAAAATACTAGTACAAATTAGAAAGGGTTTATTAATTAATGTAGTTTAGAAAAAAATATGAGTGGGGGGTAAGGTTATATTAAATTAATTAATTAACCTTTAGAAGAAAAGGGATAATTTAATTAAGGGAATATGCAATAATTAATTAAATAATAAATTATTTAATTAATTACAAAAAATTTAGGGATGGGGAATTATTGTTGAAAACAAGGTGAAACTAAGCTACAATTTAAACATATGTATGTAATTTCACATTCACCATAATAAAAAAATTAGTAAACAAATATTTCACCAGACTTATGTGGAGAAACCCTTTCGAGAAAAAAATCCACACA